>PVIJ01003417.1:113906-136004 GCA_004024925.1 Scalopus aquaticus
TCCAATAAAAATCTCAATGACATTCTTCAAAGAAATAGATCGACTACTGATGAAATTCATATGGAACCACAAAAAACCTTGCATAGCTAAAGCCCTACTAACTAAAAAGAAAGAAAACGGAGGAATTTCACTCCCTGATTTCAAACTCTATTACAAAGCCATAATAATTAAAACAGCATGGTACTGGAACAAAAACAGAAAGACCAATGGAACCGAATAGAATACCCAGAATTAAAGCCACATATCTATGAACAACTAATCTTTGACAAAGGAGCAAAAAATATGCAGTGGAACAAGGACAGTCTATACACATTATTATTTTTTTAAAGATTTATTTATTTATGCATACAAGCTGGGGTACAGACCAGAGTTGTGGGGTGGCAAGAATTTTCACCAGAGTCAGAGTGGGGAGCAGAACAGGCAGATGGATGGAAATACGCTGTTGAGCAGAGCAGCGGGCGCAGCAGGAGAGGTCTGCTGTGCCATGTTGGAATCTCTGCGGCCAGGCGTCAAACTCTGGTCGCTGATGCTGACAGCTCCACAGCGCAGCGCTTAACCGCTGTGCCATCAGGGAGGCCCTACACATTATTTTTGATCCTTTGTGAAGATGAACTATGTGGTTATTTTGCTCTCGCTAAAATGTTTGATCCATCTCAATTTTTTAATGTTTCTACCTGATTTGAACAAGTTATCAATGATCTCTGATGTGGAAAGCACCTGTATCTCTCTAAGTCACTGTGATGAGTCAATGACTAATAACTACACAAGGACAATCAGAGGGTGTCATCCCATGACACATTTACACGGTATTATTGCTACATGGTTACATGGTTTAAAAAAAAATAGGCATTGCTACGAAGTTTCTGGAAAGTAGGGAGCTTATCTGTTGCCTCCCAGATTCATCAAATCCATTTAAATACTCATAGCTCATACATAGTATTTCCTATTTTACAAGTAAATAAGAGTGACTGGTTCTCTCACCCATCAAAACCCAGTAACTTTCGGACTTTCCATTATTCTGTGTAATCTACAATATCTTTTTAGAACCTAATAAAACTCACCAGAGCATATGCAGTATAATCTTCCCTCAACAGAAGGAGAAGCTGTCAGTGTGAGCAGCTGACATTTAGCTCACAGTCCTCTCTGAATTCAGTCACATTCAGAAAAATCTGAACAGTGGAGAAAAAATAAGTCCATTTCAACCCTTCTTTGGCCTCTGGAGATCAAACCAGAAGCAGAGTGTCCTTTTGCTGTGGGTATTTGGTATTCTCAGTAAATACCTTGGTACAAAACTTGCAATTACAGTAATTGTTCCTACAGAATATTTTTCTGTTGTTTGAATTAATGATTACACCTACTTACCTGAAATGTTGACTTATTACAAAAATATATTCACAATATATTCACAATATTCACAGATTAAAAATTGAATGTAAAACTTAAAATATGGGGAAAATCACAGACATATCTAATCAGTATGGAAAATTGTGTGGAGGTCCTCAGACTATTAAAAATGGAGATACCATTTGACCCAGAAATCCCACTCCTAGGAATCTACCCAAAGGACACAAAAACATTCATTCAAAAGGATACCTGTACCCCTATGTTTATTGCAGCACTATTTACAATAACTAAGATATGGAAACAACCCAAATGCCCAAAGATGTATGACAAAATCAAGATGATGGGGAGAAGAGCTAAAAAAAACATTTCTCCAAAGAGGAAATGCAAATGGCCAGCAGGTATATTAAAAAAAAAATGTTTGCTATACCTTAAAATCAGGGAAATGCAAATCAAAAGCTCAATGAGATACCACCTTACACCATTGATAATGGCACATATCAAAAAAAAAATTGAAACAACAAATATTGGCAAGAATGTGAAGAAAAAGGAACTCTCCTACACTGCTGTTGAATACGCAAACTTGTCCAACCACCTGGAGTTTCCAGTTCAGAGTTTCCAGCTATGTGGAATTTATTTTTTAGCTTTGAACTTGTGATTGACTGTTCTATGTTTGGTTAACCAAAGTCAAGGGGATACCTATCCTTCTCACTCACCCCACCTAATGACAGATATCAAGAATTAAGATGCAGTGGCCTGATATTGAGGAAACTGTCCTTGGAAAAATGCTTCCTGTAAAAAAGCATTTTAAAAACTGCTGTCTCTGATAAATCAGTAACTTCAAAGAAACACAACTCTCATGTTTAAGGCAGGGTTAAATACCCAGTTCCCTGGGATAAAACCTTAAATAGAGAAAAATCTTAGCAACTTTCCCTGCTTTCCTCATTTCAAGAAAACATCACATGAATGCACGAGATGGTATCCTGTTCAGATTTGAAATGTTTCTGTGGAAATATAAAAATCTTCTTCAGAAACTCAAAGTTTGGTGTTCTTTTCCAGAATTCTTTGAAAGCTTTTCCTGATCTTCAATCCTCAGTGTTGATCTTTCATAAATTCAATTATTTTCACTTGTGTCAGTTTATTTAAGCAACAGTATTCCAAGGTTCCAAGGTATGAACTTCTCCTAAGCAAGTACTGTCCAATTAAGATGACACAAGGAATGTCCGTAAGAGCCACAAAGCAAGTGATCCCAAGATCACTGATGTGCTCATGAGAACAAGAGAGTTTCAGGAGCTGGGGGATGTCACAGAAGAACTGGTGAATAACGTGGGAGCCACAGAAGTGAATGAATGGAGAATGTGCCAGTGTGTGCATGGTTCCAGGAATGACCCCAATGATCCAGACACCTAAGACACTGTGAGCACACACATAAGAAAATAATCCTCTATTTTACCTTCTCAGTACGAATTCCATGGATATAATTGTAATTATTTTCTTAGAAGCCAGGGTGATGATGCTTCCATTTTCTGTAGTGAACTATGTGATTTGTGGGGAACTTGATTAAGACTGATGGTGATGATCTGGCACAAATGAGAATCCCTTGCACACAACTTATTTGGAAATCGATTTAGCCTTGGTGTGTATGTGTGTGTGTGTGTGTTTGTGTGTGTGTGTGTGTGTGTTCCACTAGAATATTAAAATACCGCTAAATTAGAGTAATTTTGGTTTAGACAATATTGAAGGGAAACTTTGAAGATGACACCTGACATTTACAGAGATGATCTTGACACATTGGAGCGCCTAGGTATCTTCTCTTGCAACTGAAACTTGCCAGTTGAGGTTTCTGGAGTCCTCAGGATTTCCATGTTTACATGTCTTGAGAATGGTGCTCTTTTTACTTTTTTTTTTTGGCTTAGTTTTCTTTAATGAAACCAACATGCATGGAAATACTGTCTGATATACCCAAAATTATTTTGTCTTTCCATGAACTATTAATAATTAATATACTAATGATACACTGCAATTAAATAAAGTTTTTATTTTCATCTTTAGAACTGCACATTTCTTCAGTCTCTTGAAAAGAACAACATGATTATATTTAAGCTTACATATGTAAGAACACATACTTAAGTATGAATTGTATATATACAATTGGTCTGTGTGTGAGCATGTGGATATCTAAACATAACTTTGTTACATTATGCATTATAAATATCTAACCAATAATAGTGTAGCCATAAACAAAGTATATTTCTAATTATGTCACATTATCACAGAGCGATGAAGGACTTACCATATACACATTTATGTTTCTTAACAAAAAGACAGCTTCACATTTAAGAGTTTCATGTTGTTGAATTATCTCTTATATGAATATCCAATATTAGTATTAATAATTCTGATTTTCAGGCTGCATAATTTTTTTTCAAAAACTGCCATTTTGTTGAAAATTACTGCATTTCATTCTTCTGAGAATATGTAATATCAACCTGATGGGATTTTCTTTATAGGTCACCAACTCTTTTTGCCTAGTCAATCTTATTATTCTTTCTTTGTCCCAAACTTTTGATTGTTTCATGAATATGCACTTAGTGTAGTTCTCATTACATTTAGATAATCAGGTGTCCTTTTAGCTATATGAACTGATGTATTTACTTCCTTTTCTAGTTTTTTTTTTAAATTTTCCTCTATATTTCATAAATATGTTCTCCTACTTTCTCTCTGTCTTCCATTTGTGAATACCCTATATCTTTATATTGCCTATCCCAATGGACAGATAGGTCCCCTAGGGTTCCTTAATTAAAGCATTTTAGCATTGTTTAAATGGCCATCTTACCTAAGGTCATGTACACCTTCAATGTAATTCCAATCAAAAATTTAATGACATTTTTTTACAGAAATTAAACAAGCAAAATTTATAGAGAACCACCAAATCCAAGATAGTACTAAGGGGGAAAAACAAAAATGGAAGTATTGCCTCCCTGAATTCAAGCAGTACGATACTATAATAACAGCAGACAGCAGTATACATGCACATATATATGCACACTTATAACCCCAGCTAATTTAAGACAAAGAGCCAAGAACAGTAAAAGAAAATAGGAAAATGGCTTCAATAAATGGTGTAGGCAAAACTGAACAACCATCTGCAAAAGAATTTAATTATAGCAGGTTACCACCACATACACAAAACTCTATTCAAACAAAAGAGAATTCAAGAACCAACAAAGGAAAATCTGCATTCAGCAAAAGAGGTTGGCTTTTCTTCTTTGGAACACCTTTCTTAGAGCTGCCTTTATGGCCTTATTTCTCAGGCTGTAGAACATTGGATTGAGTGTTGGAGGAACAACTGTGTACATAACAGTGAGCAAAATGTCCAGTGCACTTGGAGATTTAGAAGGTGGCTTGAGAAACTCCAAAAAGGCCGTTGAAAAGAATAATATGATCACAGCAAGATGAGGAAGGCAAGTGGAAAAGGCCTTAGCTCTGCGTTCAGCAGATGGCATCCTCAGCACAGTAGAGAATATCTGGACATAGGACAGTCCAATAAAAGTGACACAAAGAAAGGACATAAAAGCCACAAAGCTAGTGACTCCAGTATCACTGATATACTCATTAGAACAAGAGAGTTTCAACAGCTGAGGGACATCACAGAAGAACTGGTGAATCTGGAAACCACAGAAGTGCATGGAGAAAGTGGCAGATGTGTGCATGACTCCAGAAATAACCCCACTGATCCAAACACCAAGGACTCCGTGGACACATTTGCTGACATCCATGATGATTTCATAGCGCAGTGGAAAGCAGATGGCCACGTAGCGGTCATAAGACATCACTGTGAGCATGGATATCTCAGCAGAACCACATAGAACAAATGCAAAACACTGCACTATGCATTCCCCAAGGGAAATGTAACCACTGTGCATAAAAGAGTTGTAAATGAACCTTGGAACAGTCACAGAAATGTAGCACAGGTCCAGGCAGGAGAGATGTTTCAAGAAGAAATACATGGGTGAGTGGAGACAACTGTCCATGGAGTTCGCAGTGATAATGAGGAGATTGCCAGTTACCGCCACCAAGTATAAGACTAAGAACAGAGAAGCAAGTAAGATTTCTACCTCAGGTTTGGCAGAAAATCCCATTAGAAGAAGCCCACTCATTGTGAAATTATCCATGGTACTTTTTAATTAACCAGAGATGTTTGCTGCAAAACAAGATGGGAACCATTTGAAATTTATGTCACTTAACCACCTAACCCACCTTGGAGTCAACAAAGTTGGACATGAAGTTACTTGAAGAAATCACACTTCATTATAAATGTGAAAGTTGCTCTCTATACTGACAACCATGTCAAGAAATTTTAAATTATTTACACTCAGTCAGAGAAGAATGGGTAAGGAAGGTGATAAATTTGATCATTCCCTATTTCAATCAAAGGAAAGGGAAATGAATATATAGTTAATATTTTTAATGTATGATCTTGTTATTAGTAGTATGGTGTATTGAATTTTGATTTATATTAAAAAGTTTTATACCAGCCATATGATCATGTTTATAAATGTTTCTTAGTATTCTTTTTTATTAGCTATTCTATCTGTTCATATACCAGCCCATTTGCAATGGATTCATTATTGCAATTTTATGATTTATTTTATATATTAGAGGAAAATATCCTCATGTTTTTCCTTCTACTGAACCATTTAAGTTCAGTAAATAAATTCAAGTTATGAAACACCATGTTGTAGTGCCTATACAATAAATTACATATAGATAATGATTATCATTAACATAGCGTCATAAAATTTGATATGAAATATACAAATTCCAAAGGAATAGGAACTGAACTATGCTAATTACAAGCATAGACCTACCCCAGTGTATTTTTATAAGAAAATAATATAGCTAATGTACACATTAAAATATCATTTGCTCTCATTCTTTGTAAAAAAAAAAGTAAAACAACTATGAAATACAAATTTTGTAACTCAAAAATTAGCTAAATATTTTAACCAAAATACTCATTGCTATTATTTATGAAGAAACACATTAAGTGGTATCACACATTCGAAGATGTGTGAATCTGACCACTAAATCTTACATAATGTTATAAACCAAATTTACTGTAATAAAATTGATAAAATTAAAAATTAACAGATGATAAATATGTTGTAAAATATATAAAGAAATGAACTTAAAACATGTACAAAATACATCAAATTTGTGCATACATTCAGAAAAATGCAAATTTTGGGGCTGAAGATTTGAAAGTCTGCAACCTGCATCATGTTACTTTATATCTAGATGACATTTTAATTATGTTATCTGACAGTACTAAGGAAACTATATTCATTTAAAATTGGTGCAGCACTATGGAGAACTATGTGGAGATTCCTCAAAACACTAAAAATGGATCTGCCATATGATTCAGCAATTCCACTCCTAAGAATCTATCCTAAGAACACAAAAACTCTAATTCTAAAGGAAAACTGCATGTCTGTGTTTACTGCAGCACTATTTACAATAGCCAAAATAGGGGAAAAACCTAAATTATCCCAACAGATGAATGGAGGAAGATGTGTTGTATATACAAATTGGAATACTACTCAGTGATCAAAAAAAGATAAATTCATGCCATTTACGGCAACATGGATGGAGCTGGAAGGGATTATGCTAATCAAAATAAGTCAGAAAGAAAGAGATAAATATCAAATGGTTGCATTTATATGTGAAATATAGAGAAACTGAACAAAGGGTCAGGCTGAATACAAAACTTATTAACAGCCCATAGATTATCAGGCATCTGGCAGAAGAAGGGGAAGTTGAATAGGAAACACTGGAGAGCTCACAAGGGACTATGGGAATGAATCTCAGGTGCTATGTGTATGGACACTACAAAAGGGGAGGAATAAAATACTGTCCAAAAATTAACAATGATGGAAGAAAATAAATAAATATTAAAAAAACAACTGCAGCAGCAAAAATTTTGACAAATCCTAAAATATAATTAGTTATTTTCATGATAATATTTTAGATATTCTTGAAAATTATCTGTATAAAATCTTTTCTGATGTGGATCAGACCACCATTTGGACAACGTAAAAGTAACATATGTTATAAACACTTAAGGTACTCAGGATATGTGAACGCATAAGAATGGAATAAGCAGGGATAAGGAGTACAAGGAAATATAACAAATAACAGTAATAATTTCTGCATGGTGAGTGAGTGATTGTGTTTATTACTAGTTTGATTTGTTAGGCTGTTCTGGGACACATAGGAAATTGATCTTCCTTTTTCTTCTTTCAGCACAAATTCTGTGGAAGCCCCTGAAAAATTACATAATGCTGAGGGGGATGGATGCTTACAGCTTCTGCAGTGTACTGTGTAATTTCCTGGGAGATTAGTTAAGTCTGAGATTGTTAGGGAGGACATGGCAATGATGAAGGAGTCACTTGCACACACAAGTAAAACTTATTTGAAAATTGTTTCAGCCTTTATGCGTCTGTACAAATTGTGTACATGTGTATGTGTGGATCAGCTCCCCTGGAGTATTAAAATACTGTTAAATTAAACCAAGAAACTTTATATTTAGACAACACTGAAGATAGATGCTGAAGGTGACACCTGACATTTCTAGAAATTGTGACACATTTACTCATCTAGGCAAGTAAGGTTTGTGGAATCTCCAGAAATTTCTATGGCTGTGAGAATGCTGCTTATTTTGTATTTAGGAACCCAACAAAGAAGTCTCCATTCCACATGCATGGAAATAGTGCCTGATTTACCCAAAAGTATGGCAATTGGTCTTCCATTAATTTAAATATACTCCTGTCAGTAATTAGTAAAATAGCCATATAATGGGGTTAAATGCAATTTATATTTTCACCTTTAAAACTTAACATATTGTTTCTCAAAAATTTTTCATAAATTTTAACCAATCATGTGTCTTTGTTAGTATGCAGGTCTGTAAAAACAACTTTGTCACATTGTATGTTGTAAATATCTATATGACACTTAATATACTGTTGCATTAACTGTCTATGATACCAAGTATAGAAATAACGGAAATAATGAAGGGACTTAAGTGTCTCTTTTACTGGTTTTTAAATATTAATTTAGGATTTTTTTGTCTTTTTTGATAAGCATCACTTTATGAACATAATGATGGTCACACTTTTTTCTTTAGTGAAATTCATTCGTTGTTGATTAGAATTTTTCATTGGCTTTATAGACTTAATTCTACCATTTCATTGTTTCAAAATTATTCACTGTGCTGTAACAAAGGGGAATTCAAAATCCAACATCCTTACTACAGTTTTAGTGAATATTAATGTTATTGTACAATGTCTAATATTTAAATTACAATGTCCATTTAAATTTTAAAACATAACACAAGTCTTTTAAATGCCTTAAGATATATTTCATGATTTTTACCAGTTATTTTTCTTGTCAGGATTTATGTGTCTTTCAAAAATAAAATTGACCATTCACAAGTCCATTCCAGAATTTTCTTTAACTCAAATTTTTCCCTATGAATTAGAATCAATAAAAAGACAAGAATGTCTGGTGGAGACAAGAAACATATTCTTTATTATAGTCTTTCAATCTTTATGTTTGTTTTGATCTTTATTTTGTGAAGTAGAAAATGTAGCTATTTTGCTCTTATATTTCATCATTCTCAATTTATAAATTTTCCTACCATGTTTCAATAATTTACCTGTGGTTTTTGATGGAAACATCTCACATTTCTATTAAATCATTATTATAAGAGTCAATGTATAATATGAATAGAAGGAAAATTCACATTGAATTTTTTCTATGATCACTATAGAAAGAAGAGCATTGTTAGGAAGCAATTACAATCCATAAAATGATTCTAGCATGTAAGGACTTGACAATGTTCTCTCCCAGATTCTTAATTTCCGTTAAAATAATCATAGCTCATACATATTATTTCATATTTTGCAAGTTGAATGTCAGTGGTTGGTTCACTCACTCACTCACTCAAAATAAGCAATTTATGCGTTTTCCACTATCCTTTGTAATCTATGTTTTTTATTCAACTCACCAGAGCATATTCAAGAACATCTTCCCTCCATAGAAGGAGAAGCTGTCAGTGTGAGCAGCTGACAGCTCAAAGTCTTGATCTCTACAAATCAGTCACATGGAAAAAATCTGAAATGTAGAGGGAAAATGAGTCTATTTCAGTCCCTTCTTTGGCCTCTGGGGATTTGGCTATGAAATCTTCTTAGCATAAGCAGAGTTTCTGGGTGCAGTGGGTATTTGGTGTTCTTGATAAATACTCAGGGGCCAAAACCTGCAATTATATTTACTGTTCCTACAGAGTATTTTCCTGGTGAGTTGACTTAATGATCATTCCTAGTTACCTGAACTTCAACTAATTTGTGTTTATTGGACCAAATATTATACTATTATTGAAGAATAGTATAACATGATATATTAAAAAATGCCCCAATAAAAGACTTCAATTAGTTCCATTAATTGAATAAAAAATCATTTCATTTAATTTTAAGTAGATAATATTATAGTGTCTAATAAACATTTCCATCTTCTGAAAGGTGGAAATACCATTTGATTTCTACTAATGAAGTAACAAATGCCCTATCAAAGACATATTTACTCCCTAATCTTTTGCCATTTAATGTCAATATGACTTCACTTTGAGTGGGAAAGTAAAAATTAGTGTTTTTAAAAAAATCTGGTGTGTCTATGATCTTTCTATATAAACATAATAATTATTATTAAAATAACTCATTGTTTGAAGTTTAAATTCATATTATAATAGTTAGCTAGCAGGCATTACATCATCAAAAAACAAGTCTTCATCCTTATAATTTCACAAATGTGAGCTTTTCCAATCCTTTAATGCCGCAAAATATAATTTAAATGGTTTCTATGTAAACTATCGTTTTAACACAATAATTCAACTAATTGTCAATACACAACTAATTGCACATTTGTGAACTAAATATAGCATACAAAGGTGTAATTTACATATCCATTCAGTACAGATATCTGTTCCTGAATTTTGAGAATAAACCTTCTCTTTTACTTTTTTTTTTTAAAGATTTATTTTTTATTTATACATACAAGCTGGGGTACAGTCCAGAGGCATGGGGCGGCGAGAGGGTTCACCAGAGACAGAGAGGGTAGCAGAACAGGCAGATCAGAAATACACTGCTGAGGGGAGCAGCGGGCAAGGCAGGAGAGGTCTGCCGCACCATGTGGGATTCTCCCTGGCTGGGCGTCGAACTCGTGCCGCTGCTGCCGACAGCGCCACAGCGCAGCGCTTAACCGCTGCGCCACCAGGGAGGCCCACCTTCTCTTTTACTTAATGAGATAAATATCACAGATTTCTGATAACATTTGTTTATGACAAATAAATACGTCTTTGAAGAAAGTCTGAATATAAAATTGTGTAGACTTGAAAGTTGTTCATCTCATGGAGGACATGCAGATAAAAACTGAAGAAAACTGAAAAATGTTTAAATCTTTCAAATCTTTTAAGTCTTTCAAATATTTAATACTATAGAAAATCATATCGGTAGCTTCCCATATCTCAAGGATTGCTAAGTACTAGCAAGGCTATAGCTGTCTTTTTACATATTAAGAAAATAAGTAGTAAATTCATAAATAGCAAAATAGATATGGCTCAATATGAAGAAGAACTCTAAAATGTTTCAGCCTTTAAAGAGTAAATGTGGTGTCCTAGAGATGTGTTGAGATTCTACAGCTGTTCAGGCTGAGGCTGCATGACAGCTATATAGACCAGGAAACATTTTTAATTTGGGTGGTGATCACTAAAATTTTTTCTAACTCTAAATTCTGAGAGCTTATTGTAATATCAAAATTATAAACATGAATATAATAAAATCCCAGTTACCTTTGCTTTTGTGAACAAAGAGAAGAAGATTTTCCAAAATATGCAGCTGTTTTCGTTTAATAATTGAAAGAGGGAATTTACCCTTTGGTGTGATGTACCTGAATAAAACATGACTACATATATGGCCTTTATTATATTGAAGTGCATTCCCACTACACCTAGTTGGTAAATTTTTATCATAAAAGAATATTGAATTTTGCCAAATGCTGTGTCTGACTACTGAGGCGATAGTGTTTTTTTTAATCCTTTTTTATTTTTGTTCAACCTCCTCACTCAATATTGGACTTTTAGATTCTCTATTCCTTGATAACTTAGTCTTACTGTCTTCTGTGTTTCTAGAAAAGTTCCATTTCCACAAGGTTATTAAATTTGTTGTCATATCAATGTGTATAATAGTCTCTTAGGATCCTTTGTCTTGGTGGCATCAGTTGTAATGTCTCCTCTACCATTTCTGATTTTGTTTGATGAGCTATTTCTGTAAGTCTAGAAAGATGTTTCAATTTTGCTTATCTTTTCAAATAACAAGTTCTTATCTTTTCTGATATTTCAATAATTTTTTACAAAAGTCATGTTACTGAAATAAAATTAGTCATTTCCTATCAATTTGTATGTGCTCAACATGAACATGACAGTCAGATTCTAATTTGACTCTAGTTTTTTTTGTAAGCTGCCACAAATTGATGTTTATATCACGACATGCATGCCAATAGTAATAAGTCTACAGTTAATACTTATAAAAAAATCAAGTCATAGACTACTTAGATTTCTTTGCTTGTCTCTTATACAGCTGTTCAGGAGCATCTCTGGGGTGTGTCCAGCAGTAGTCAGCCAGCATTGTAGTGGACCATTTTCCCTGGTATCTTTGTTCCATTGATGCAGTCTCTTGATGAAAATATTCTCCATGTTCATCACTAACCATACCACAGTTTTCAGGGAATAAATCCAGATGGGAATGAAGGAAGTGGATCTTTAGAGACATATTGCAGCCAAGTTTCTGATACTTCATCAGCATGTCTTCTGCTAGTTCCTTGTAGTTTTCTGCCCTAACATTCCCAAGAAAGTTTGTAGACACTAGGCGAAAAGCATTCCATGCTTGTTTGCATCACCCTGCAGCAAGTTGTTGAACCAGTCATCTTTGAAGAGCTCTCAAATCTGGGACCCACAAAAACTCCCTCTTTAATCTTTGATTCGCTGAGTCAAGGAAATTTTTCACGCAGGTATCGGAAAGCTGGCGAGGTCCGGTCCATGGCTTTCACAATATTCTTCATCAAACCTAGTTGGAGTCTTGATCCTAGAGATTATGCCTTGTTCTTGGATAAGTCCAAATCATGAACCAGGTCATTTAGTTCTCCCTCTGTTAGTCTGTGTGGAGTTGATGATGCACCACAGTGAAAATGTGGATTACTAAATGCTGATGGAACTGGAGAAGAACAGGTCGGCTCACCCCTGTCCCCATCAGATGAATCAAGAGAATATTCTGCTGGAGATTCTGGAATAGGAAGTCCCTCACCATGTGGAACTGGTCTCAATGCAGATGGAATGTTTGGGTAGACTATTCTTGACTTCTTTTGTTTCATTATTCTGCTGCAAAGAGGAGGAACCAAGCAGAAGTAACAGTCTTTTATGTGGTTGTTTGGCTCTCTCCACACCATGGGGACTGCAAATGGCATTGATGGTCTTTTGCCATTTAACCACTGTGAAAGCTGTGTTGTACATGTAGCACAGCATATATGTGGGGCCCAAGGCTTGTCTTGGTCACCAACCTTGCATCCAAAGTAAAAATGATAAGCCTTCTTCACTTGAGAAGTGATACTTTTCTTCTGGTTGGCAAATGTCACTTCCCCACAAATAGAGCAGAAATTGTCCACGCTATTAACACACTTTCGAGGCATGACTGTCCTGTATTGTGCCTAAATTGATTAAATAATAACAGTTCTATGGAACAGTAGCTTAAACTGTCTTGCACAAAGTCTGAAATATTTCCAATGTACAACCTTTCCGACAGGATTTTATCTAGTGCACTGCTGATGTCAGCTTACTTCAACAGCCGCCTGGTAGTAGTATTGCATTGCATCAGAAAATGATGCAATCAACTCTGGATGATGTGTGCATGATGTTATTATGCAATGTGATGCAATATTACATCATTCTAGGCTGATTTAGGATGTTGTTGCAGTCCTACTGGATAAATTTGCACAGTGAAACATATAAAATGAAGTATATGAAATATTTTCAAAACGAAAACTAATAAAAAAATTTTAGGGTTATATTCATGTTCAGCACACCAAGATACTACAGATTAGGCCTTTTTAAGTCAGTAACGATCTCAATGTTGACCAGTGTTAATGATATAGGAGTGTTTGTTCTGCCATGTGTCCTTAGTTTTCTAGTTCTATTTATATACTTGTTTGGGTTTTTGTAGATTTTTTTTCTCCTAAATTTCTTATAGAGGTGATCTAGTGGTGTTTTTTTTTTTATTGAGGTAATATTTGGGTACCCTCCTCAGGTTCATCAGGTATTACCATCATAGTGCACTCACCACCAACTTAACCATATTCCACTACCAAGTACACTTTGCTTCCTCCCTCTCTATTCTATCCCTCCCCCATATTCTCTACCTCCCTCCCCCTCTTGGTTCTTCTGTAATCAGCTACCAAGGGTAGTATTGAAGTTTGGGTCATAGTTTTTTCCACCTTTAGTTTATTTTTTTTTAAAGATTTATTTATTTATGCATACAAGTTGGGATATAGGCCAGAGGCATGGGACAGTGAGAGGGTTCAACAGAGACAGAGTGGGGAGCAGAACAGGCAGATCAACAGAAATACACTGCTGAGGTGAGCAGCAGGCGAGGCAGGCTCTCCTGTGTCATGTGGGAATCTCCCCGGCTGGGCCTCGAACTCGCATCGCTGCTGCCAACAGCTCCACAGCGCAGTGCTCAACCGCTGCACCACCAGGGAGGCCCCATCTTTAGTTTCTTAAGGCAAATCTTAATCTTCTTCCAAAATGACTGCACAAATTTACACTTCCACCAACAATATCATAGGGCTCTTCTTTTTCCCCATCCTTTGCAGCACTTTTGTTGGGGATCTTTTTAATATGTGTCATTTTCAAGGGTGAGAATGATTAATCATCATGCTTTTGAACAGTGTTTCCCTTTTAAAAAGTGAGAGTGAAAAATTTTCCATCCATCTATTTGCCTCCTAAATACCATCTTTGGTGAATTGTTCATTTCTACTGCCCATTTATGTCTGATACTTGTTGTTAAATTGAGCACTTGTCAGTTATGCAATGTGTGAATATTTTCTACTATTCAATGGGATATGTATAATCTACTTATAATTGCTTTCACTGTGTAAAAGTTTTTTTTTAACTCTGGATAATCTCAAGTTTTTATTCCTGTTTTTATTTCCCTTGCCATAGGGATTAACTAGCAAAAGCATCTTTAGTTGAAATTCTTTTTATTTTAAGCTTCTCTGCAGACAGTGCACTCACTCACTTCCTGCTTGTGTGGGGGAGGTAAATCTACTGACTGACCTTACTAGACTCCTGCACAGCTAGATTTTTTCAGTTCTGAGATTTTAAAAATAGTTTCCTCCCTCAATTGTGCTGCTTTCTCTCTGCCTGAAGTTCTTTCCGCTGGAATGTTGTCCTCTTACATCCATTATCTGATGTTTCTTGCATTTCTTCAGCTATTCTACTTTTCTTATTCTTTTTTCTAATCATTAAAAAAATTCATGTTCATCTCGAACATGTCTCCATTTTAAATATTTTTATCATTCTGATATTTTTATTGCTAAGATTACCATCCATTTCATGATTCTGCTTTTATATCCTATTTTGTTTATTAAATGATTCTTTACTAAATCTACTAATTATAAGGATTTCTGTTGTTCTTTCAAATACCTTCTCTTATGTGTTCCTTTCTGCCTCCTTTTTCTCTGGTAATATTGCCTCTGTGTGCTAGAGGCAGCCTTCACTCAGAAATGAAGCACTGCATTCACAGAAAGTCTACTGAAATGCTGTTCCCTGAACAAAGCTTGTTGACAGGATGGTGACCGGAGGATCAATATACTTGACTCTTCCTTTATTTTGTAGAACTCATGATATCAATTGTTTCTTAAATCATATTTATCAAACATATTTTTAAGAATATTACATATTTTTAAAGATTTATTTATTTTTGCATACAAGAACTGGGGTGTAGGCCAGAGGTGTGGGGTTGTAAGAGGATTCACCAGAGACAGAGTGGGGAGCAGAACAGGTGGATCTACTGAAGTGCATTGCTGAAGGGAGCAGCTGGTGAGTCAGGAGAGGTCTGCTGTGCCATGTGGAAGTCTGGGATCAAACTCGGTTCCTGCAGTGGTTGGCGATATCTTCACAGTGCTGAGACTTAACCCCTTGCGCCACCAGGGATGTCCAAAGAATGTTACATATCATTTTGCTGACAATGCTAAGATATTTAAAATCATCACAGTTATAAGCACACAGTGGTACATAAATTATTACTGGTTGAGTCAATAAATTGTTCACTTAACCCTTGAGTTCTTTGTATACATTTTTTATCTGCAGGGTAGTTCACAAAAGGTATAGATCACAGGTTCATTTCCTTTTATAAAAATACTATTGTAGAATTGTAATGTGAGAAAAAGTAAGCAATGATACAAATATTTTTAAAAGATAATTATAAGGACAATAGAGAGGAAGAGATAACTTTTATTTATAAAAATAATTATTTAAATGAAAAACTGAAAGTTTAGATAATTAGGTGAGCAGTGGCTCATGCTGATAGTTTTTCAGAACTTTGTCACTGAAGACCTCATCTGAATTTGCTATAGTAGGTGAATCAAGATTGCAAGTAGAAAGTAAATACTATGACTAAGCATGAAGTGTGCTTGCTAGTCTTTAGACAAGAATATCTTTGTTCAGAATTTTAGGGGGAATACATTTCCCCCATCTCTAAAGTAAGAAACTACAGAAGTTACAGCAAGTAATTATCAGGAACAGAAATAGGGAAATACCCACCATAATTTATACCAAAAAACAGCATGTCTAGAAATTATCTTTAAAACATTCAAGAAATATAGACAGCAAATAGTATTTTACTCAAGGACATTATATAAAGGAAGTCATCCTAAGTGAAAATGCTTCATGTTCTAATGATACCCACTCCCTTAGAGCAATTCATAAAGTCAGTAAGTCCCAATTAAAATTCCATAGATTTCTTTGTGGTATCTGATAAAATTATGAAGTTTATCTGGAAAAGAAAGGCACAAGACCTGGAGTCTGACTGTAGAGAAGAGAAATGTTTTCTTCAACCCTATTAGGCTCCTTGTGTGACTCCAAAAATTAAACTGACAAAGACAGATTAATAGAAAAAAATACAATTTTTTACATGAATATGGTTTGCCTTCACAAAAGAATAAATATCAAAAGAATCACAGCAGAAAGGGAAAAAGGAAAATATAAAAGAATAACCAAGGTATTTTGGGAAAAGATTAAGTAGAATTAATCACTCAAATTTGCTATTTAAAATAGTATATGTTAGAGTAATTTGAAAACTGCAATATCATAGCAGGTTTCAAAAAAAAAAAAATGAACCACAGCAAAAGTTGTAGAAGCAGAGTCTTATATATAGGAAAAATTAGTAGCTACTCAAATATAATGGGAAATCATATAAAGTGGTTTTGAAACAACTGGGTACTCATTAGGGGTAAAAACAAAGTTGAAAATAAAGTTCCACACCATTCATTAAAAAAATCCAAAAAAATTAAAAACCTAAACGTTATTTAATGAGACATCTATACAGTAAAGAATGGACATTACCCAAAGAGAGGCCTGACCTTTGTCCCAGCTCCTGGGTGGTAAACTTTAAACCTTTGGAATCTTTCCAGAGATTTGACTATCCTTTTTATTCATGAATACCCCTCAGGTTACACATGATAATTTATGCTAATAAAATAATTGGTAAGAGACCAAGATGGTTTGTACTAAAGAGATAATTCAAGCTAGGTAATGACCACATTGGAATGATTAGCCTTGTGATTAAGGGTGGGGCCATTGAACCAGGTGATATCCACCTGATCCCCCATAAGGGGACTGGAAATTGAATCCAACCACATCCCAATGATTCAAAGTCCTACAATAATGAAGCTCCAGTAAAAACTTTGAATTTAAGTCTTGGATAATTTTCTCTTTGGTTGGCAATACTCAAAGTTGTCAAACATCATAGCTAAAAGAAGGAAACATTATCCAGAACTCCATGAGGAAGGCAATAACTACAAACTGCATTTGGACCCTTTCCACATTTCACCAACATACACTGGTGCTGATTTGGATATTTTTGCTGTATGAAAACTGTGATCCTAAGTGTAAAAAAATCAAAAGCATGAACTAAATATTATCATTAATCACAGGTGAGTGGGAATCATTAAATCACAGAGGACTACTTACTATCGAATTTCCTATGGGGGAAAACATGCCTAATTTAAACAACTAACAAACACATTTGGTCACATGCCAAAAGCAGAACTTATTTGATTATCACAGGTGAATTTAATATAATAGTAATAGTGACCAGTGAGTCCCAACATAGTTGACATCTGGGAAAGATGTATGTCATTGAGTTCACCCAACCTGACTCCAAGATTATTACTAAGATCTATATTATTGATGATAACTGACATTTACTGAGTTCGTACTGTATATCTCTTCAAGCTATCTCCTAAAATACAACATATCTTAGAGCTTGTACTCATTTTAGAAATGGAGAATTGAATATCAAATATGTTAAGTAATTTACCTATAAATTTGCAACTGTCAAGTGAAGAAGAGGATAAATTTTTCAACTCTGGTATCACCATTAAAAAGAAGTGTGGCACTTTCCAAGTTAGTAAAAAAGTAAATTACATGTTTTTTCCCCATATTGTATGGACAAAAAGAATCAACTTATTTCCCTTTATTTCCTGGTGACTGTAATTTTACTCAGATATAAAATTTAAGTGGGTAAATAATTATTGACTAAGTAAAAAATTTGAAACAATGGAAAACAGTAAGCATATATTAGAACAGAATACAGGATATATTATAATCAAATGATTAGAATTGAAAAGATATTAATTCACATTTACTGATAACTACTTGCAGATGCATTATTTATATTACCATTTAAATTTTTAAATCAACATAAAAATAGATCTTGGTCCCATTTTACCTATAAGTACACTTCACTCCCAACATTTCAATAAAATTGTTTATGCCCCAAAAAGGATGTTATAGAGTTAAAGTCCTAATACGCTGTTCCACTCCCTCCACTCACCTCACCAGCAAAATAAAATTTTTGTATTATTAGAATGGAATTTTTAAAAAAAAATAGTTTATTTCAGGAACTGTTACAATATTGGTGGGAAAGGATATTATTTAGAAACAAACGGTTGTTAAGCGCATCTTACTCAAGGCGAGAAAAGAAAGAGTAAAATGGAAGGAAAGAAAGGAGAAAGGGAAAAAAGGAGAGGAAAAGAACAAAACAGAAGAACCAAGAAAGGAAGGACGTGATGATGGTAAAAATAAAGGAAGAGTGAAGAAAAAGACAAAAGGACCGAGGATAAAAAGCAGAATGTTATGAAAATAGATATTTAAAAAGGTGTGAGCAAGGGATATTATGAAGGCTGGGAAAGATATTGAAGAGCTAGTTCCCAAGGCAAGTAACTTGCAATGATGCAGATTGTGAAGACAATACCTTTTTTGTTCAGTTTGTAAAATTCTCAAGTAGAGTAATAAGGATGACTTTCAGTTTCTTTATGTCACAAAACTTGGCCACTGTGTGCTCTGCCTCATTGTTGGGATCCCGGGACTACGTGAAATAGTCTTCCCAGTGCTACCTTCACATCTTTATTCCTCAGCGTGTAAATGAGGGGATTGAGGGTTGGGGTCACCACTGTATAAAAGAGAGAGAAGAATTTCCCATGAGAGTGGGCAAAGGAGCTGTTGGGCTGGCCATAGATCACCAAGGCAGTCCCGTAGAAGAGAGACACCACCGTCAAGTGGGACCCACATGTCCCCAGGACTTTGCGCCAGGCCTGGGCTGACTTGATCCTGACAACTGCCCTGACGATAAGCCCGTAAGACATCACTATCAATGATAAGGGCACGAACAGCAAGACTAATGAAGCCATGAACACTTGGACTTCATTGGCGTGGATGTCCACACAGGCGAGCTTAATCATCGAGGGCACCTCACAGAAGAAGTTATAGATCCACCGGTGTCCACAGCGAGGCAGCTTGAGGGTCAGAGTGCACTGGATGAGGGAGTTTCCTATTCCACACAGCCACGCAAGCCCTGTCAGAGCCTTGCACATCCTTGGGTTCATCACAGTGGCATAGTGCAGAGGTTTGCAGACAGCAGCGTAGCGGTCAAAAGCCATGACCACCAGCATAATACACTCCGCAGTGCCCGATGTAAGGAATGCATAAAGCTGAACCACACAGCCCAGCACCGTGATGGTCTTGGCTGGTCCCCTGAGGTTCCTCAGCAGCTGAGGGACGACACTGGTGGTTACACAGATATCTACTAGGGAGAGGTGACTGAGGAAAAAGTACATGGGTGTTTTGAGCTTAGGGTCGATGGAGGAGACCAGAATGATGAGTGTATTTCCTACCAGGGTCAGCAGGTAGGACACCAAAACCACCATGAAGAGAATCTTTTCCAGGTGGGGCTGGTCGGAGAAGCCCACCAGGATGAAGTCCTCCTTGGCACTGCTATTGGTGATGCCCATTACCTGTTCAGAGACAGAGAGTATTAGAGGACCTTAGAAAGAGGGTGATGTGTGGCCACTGGTCACAATATCAGCCTTTTCAAAGAACGCTTTGAAGCACCAACTTTGAGAGAAATTGCGGCCACCTTTGGGGCACACTGAACATTGTCCTTCAGGAGCTTCAGACAATTACATGAAGGACACGACTTTGGACAGAGAGTCCCAGGAAAGCAAATTGGGAAAGCAGAAGCTTCCTCTCACAGATAACATGGTAGAAGCCAAGATAAAATGTGTTACACAAAAAAATAAAGAAGAAAGAAAAAGAAAGTCAGAAGAATAAAATGCATTTGATTACTTTGTGGCTAACTATAATTCCATTATATATGGAATGGAATCATGAGATTTCCATCCAATGACTGGGGATAACTCAGTAATATCCATTTTTATTATGTTGCAATAATAAATGGAATAGCATTTCATTACTTCAAATATAACTGACGTGGACAATTTATTTCAAGGAATTTTATTATATCAATGACACCCTCTGGAAAATATGAAGGTTATTTTTCCATAATGCTGTAAGTTTTGGCTCTTGGAAATAATAATAGCAACTTTCTCTAAGTGTTTAATCATTATGCACACATAATTTCAAATATATATGTCCTTTAGGGATTAACTAAATTAGTCATAGTGTATCAATGCTGTAAATTCATGAAGTGAATTCAGGAAAAAAAATCTTATTGGATTCTTTTGTGTGATATTTTGAAAAAGAGCAAGTTTTCAGGTATCTTGTTTTGAATGAAGAGATGACTGAACCTAAATGGAGGGAATGAGAATCAGAGAAAAGAGGATTCTTAGGTAGAGGAAAGAGATTACCTCAGAGTACATCAAACGCAAGAATTTTTAACTCCTTAAGATTAAAAAGAATGAGAACTTTCATAGACTTATCAGAAGTCCACACAGGTATAACTGCAAAAATTAAAAAGATATTCACTGTTGCAAGCATATTCCTAAAGACTACCACCTATTTCACGTTTAGGACTAGCAGGCACTTTCTGCACACTATCAGCAAAGAACACTCACATCTCAAAAGGTTTCTCTAATAGGTGACTGCAAAATAGAAATTATTTTATTATTTATTTTGCAAAAAATCAAAACAGTAAAATAAATTAAGCTGTTCTCATATAAACACAATAGCAGAACTTATAGAAAGAAAACAAAGGCAATTGCAGGGTCAGCAGAAGTGTCTGGATTTTCAACCATGACTTCCAAAGCTTGAAGCCACTGAGTTATCCGTCAAAACAGCAAGAGGAATATAATAGTAAAATGAGAACAAAAAGTACCCCTAAGGAGTTGCAGTCTATACATTTTTCTTATTCTAACAGGAGTGCTCACAATTTTATGTTTACATATCCATGCACACAGGCACAAACACACACATACAGGCATGAATCCTTCCATTTTCTCATAAATTTCCAGTTCCTGTTCATTAAGCTGCCCTAAGGAGTCATCATTTTTACCAAGCAAATAAGATAAAGCCAGAGTCCTGTCACTCTTGGTCTAACCTCTTTAATGCTGCCTCAGATTCTACTTTATCTTTCCCCGTGAATGGGCAATTGTTCCTGTATCACTCCCCACATAGCTCTTCAAATGCAATATCTCAACAACAATAAAAAAATGCCAGGAGAGACCAATTCACATTCAAGAAATGGTTCCTTATTCACAAGAATATTTGTAAAAATATGCTCATTTTAGGCTTACAGAAGGTTTATATTCCACATGATGTAGAATTTAATGTCAGTGCAACAAATGACTGCCCCTATTCAGGGCATAGATGTGAAGTCAAAGCATCCATGTACATGAGTAATTATAAAGGGAGGAAGTTACTGTCTTCCTTTAGACACAGATTGTCTCATCTTAACATAGACAAGAACGTGGAGCCATAGGTTTCCAATTAGTGTTACCTTGAAATGAGGCGTCAAGGGCTGAGGTCCAGTTACTGCTTGTAGGGCTGTAATTTGAGTGGAGGCCCCTAAAGATCACCTTGCCTGGAGAGACTGGAGAGGACAGAGGACACTGAATCTGAAAAGATCCCAGGGACAC
>PVIJ01003418.1:0-50365 GCA_004024925.1 Scalopus aquaticus
AAGCGCACAAAATGGAGTAGAAAAGAACACAAGGGACCATGGAGATGGATCACGGGTGAATTGGTGGTGGGCTACCCAAGGGGAATACAAAATGTAAAAGACATAAATAACAATAAAAATATATATATTAAAAAAAAGTACTTTTTGTTATTTTAATGTACCCAAAATTATTCCATTGCAGTGTCAGGCTAGATAACTTCCTGCAGTAAGATGGCATAATAAAAACATCTTATCCTGAGAGTGGGAGGACCTGTATGAGATGTCGCAGAACTACTTAATTGTGTAAAGTTTCTGATTGCTCCTGTGAAAATAAGGAGTGTGAACCAGATTGTCCCTGAGGTCCCTTTTCACCCCAATGATCTTGACTAATTATACCAACCTGTATTTTGACATTTGTTGTCTCTATGTCCATTTCTTGCCTGGTATTTTCTTTCCTACTGAGGACAAGACTTAGGTTTTCAGAGTCTGTTTCATTTGCCATTGTTTGGCAAGAATTGTTATCTTTCTCATCAAGAGCTAAGAGTTCTGCAGCTAAGCAACCTAATAGTTCATCTGTCAATTCTTCATTCTTCACAGAGTCTAGAATTTTTTTGGAAATTGGATTTGTATCATTTAAAGTTTTTCCAAACCTTTGATACGTAATTGATTTATTAACTAAACTATCATGATCCCAAAAATGTGCCCAATGTTGATATGTTTGGGAAAATACACTTTCTTGTTTTTCTTGGAAAGAGGAAAGCAAAGGAATTTTAGACTTCTCTGAAATACTATCAAACTCTACATCATTAGTTAATATTTGGTTGGCATTTATTTTACCAAGAGATGCTGTATTCTGCTTTTCTTGCAGTACATGATTATTGGAACTCTTCTCACTGGGCACTGCCCAGCTGTTTTCAGAAAAAACAAATGGGGTTCGGTGATGTAGCTCTTCAAGTTCATGCAGATTTCTAAGACTTGTGGTGAGTATTTGATTGTTAGAAATGTCTCCATCATCAAGGGACTCTTCCATAGAGAGTTCTTCAACAACTGACAGATCTGACATAGGAATGAATTCATTCTGTTCGATGGACTGCTCATGAGTCTGAGTCAAGTTCATGGGCTGAACTTTATCCTGGGATGATAGAAAGTCATTTCCTGATGATTTTATCTGCCACTCTGATTCTGATATCCCATCACCATTTTCAATATCTTGTAGGTTGCTATCTATAGCCTTGCAACCCTTTTCTTCAGAAATTAAACTTTTGTGCTTTTTTTTAATGCCAAGGGACGTCTTTGGGGGTTTAATATGTGGTCTTTTCTGAGAAAGTCTTGTTCTGTTGTTGCTGCTCCTCTCACTGTGTGAAGATCGACATTTATTGGTGCTACATCTGCCAGATGGAGCTGGGCATATCTCTCGGTAATATTTGTTTTCATGCCGCTCAGCCTCTCGCATGTGACAATAGACAGGAGTCCCAAACATTTCAT
The DNA here is from genome assembly GCA_004024925.1 of Scalopus aquaticus. Lineage (NCBI taxonomy): Eukaryota > Metazoa > Chordata > Mammalia > Eulipotyphla > Talpidae > Scalopus > Scalopus aquaticus. The sequence continues at coordinate 1,465 of PVIJ01003418.1, forward strand.
AAATTCCAGGTCCATTAGCAGTTGAATTAATTTCTTTGAACATGTCACTGTATTTAAGATCTCGGTAATTTAGTCTTGGTTCTGTCGGTTGAATAGAAAGAGGAACGGAAGATTTTTTTATTCCTGGATTTTTACAGATGCAAGGAAATGATTGCTTTTTAGGTTTCAGAGTCCGGTAAGTTGATTGCTTCTTTTCTATCTGTGGTGTTCTCCTTTGAAATTTGGGTGACTGCCGAGGCCTGGTGTCAACAAGTCCTAAAGCAGGGAAAACTTGAGTTTTTATGCTGGTTTTATGCACGGTAGGCTTAATGGAAACTTCAGTGGAACTCATGAAATTCTGAGGTGTCCTATTAGTAGTCTTGTTCTTTGAATCCAACTTATTTCTAGGGGTTTTTATCTTATGCCTATCATTTTCTTGGGGTGCAAGTATGTTGAGGCTATTGTTGTTATGAAGAGCACCCTTTCTTTTTTGGAGGCTTGGCTTGGCTATAGATGGTTCCTTGGGAGTTGCATGTACAGGGAAAGTGATGTGGGTAAGAGGCACTACCCCACCCATTCCTGGTTTGGTTGCCTCTGCTACTGATAGTTTTATGTTTGTCTCCATGCTGCTATGACCTCCTGGGAGCTTTTCAATGGGACCAATGGGGACTACCTCGGACAAACTTTTAAGTGCAGTATGCTCTTCTAAAATATGATTTGGCTCAACTGCTTCACCTTTATTTGCTGAAATGCCTTTTGAATCAGTGTTATCATTTCCAATCTCTTCATCCTGGCTTGGAGTTACTTGTAAATGCCGAATTTCTTGGAATTTGACTGGCACAATACATAAAGCTTCTGAATCTTGTTCATGGTTGTTGGCTAAACCCTCTTTTTTCCCCAATGAGTGATAAGGAGAATTCTCTTCTGCTTTTCTCATTTCACTGCTATTACAGTCAATAACCACTTCTCTGCTTGTAGGAAAACTTCCTTGCTCAAAATTCTCAAAGGACATCAGAGACTGCTCTTTTTCAAAGTGAGGAATTTCAATTTTCTCATATTTTTCTGTTTCTGTGGATTTCCAATTCTCCTCCATCCACAGGTGTTGTTTGTGATGGTTAGCCTTCCAAAAAGAGCACATGTTTCTGGACCAAATGAAGCTATCAGAGGACCTGAGAGTCTGACCCATGAGCACCTTAAAGGGGCCTTCCTGCTGCTTGTTTGATGTTCTGAATACATCAGCTTGACTCACAGGCTCTGAGAGCTTAGGTATGAAGGACATGAGACTTGGAATAGTCCTTTCTCTCTCATTTTGATCCTTGTGATTCTGAGGGATAGTAAGGAGACCAGATCTCATGGGCAAGAGTGACAACCGTGACAGAGGAAACTAAAAGGAAAGACAGAAAAAGCTAATGAATGCAGAAACATATATACATATCATATTAACTAATTTAAAGTAATCCCAGAGATTCTAGGATTCTTTTTTAGGAAGGTCTTTAAATAAAGTACAATGGTATACTGGAGATCACAATTTCTAAAAATAAAATCTCATTCCCAGTGTTTTATTTTTGAACCCATATAAAATAATAATAAAACATAAGATTATCATGGATATAAAGATTCATTGTTTTATATATATTAAAATAAAGGTACTATAATATAAATATTACAATTTAACTTTTTATCTCTGTTCCGTTTTCTTTTTACTTTACATAGGATTGATTTAAGAGCTTTTATATTGCCACTTGAAAAAGTTTAAAATTGCTGGAGCCTTCCTGGTGGTGCAAGGGGTTAAGTCTCAGCACTATGAAGCTATTTACAGCCACTGCAGCAGGAGTTCAATGCCCTGCTCAGTAAGCTGACGCAGCAGACCTCTCCCATCTAGCCTGCTGCTCCCCTCAGCTGTGTATTTCAGTCAAGCGGCTTGTTCTGCTCCACACTCTGTCTCTGGTGAATCCTCTCACCACGCCCGACATCTCCGGCCTACATGCTGTCCCATTTACTTTAACAAATACCATTAGGTTTCAGACTAAAACTATCTGAAGCACAACTACTCCCATTGTTTTTCTGAATTGTTTTGTAAAGGGCAACTTATGAAAGTGTAATACTTTATACTTGAAAGTTAGCAACCCTGAATGGTTTTCAATTCTCTTTTGCCCTCCAAACTATTTTCAAATTTAGCTAATCTTTATTATTACCAACCTCTAGAGGTCAGTATAACCCAATATATAATATTCAGCTTTATCATTAAATTATATATTATGCTTCTTTTCATTGTAGTCTGTTCTCATGTATACAGATTAGATATCTAATTAAATATGAATATTTATATTTACAATTGAAAGTTAATTTTCATTGTACTGTCACTTGTGTGTAAGCAAGGAAAAGAAAAGGAAGTTGAAACTAGAAACTTAGGTGTTAGAAACATGTGAGATGGACCACCACCCGGTGTTATTGCATAGAGGATTTTCTTTCATCTCTCAAAAATAATTTAAATAAAGACAGATTCTTCCAGTGCTTAAATATCTTTCTAGTAACATTCATTATTCTTCTAAGGCCAATAAACTCCTTTTTACCATACTAAGTGGTATCTAAGTACTTTCTCAAAAACTCATAGAATACAGAAGATTCCTATACTTGAAAGACTTACAAGGGTCTTTCTAAATGCTTTACTTATAAATTAGATGAGTCAAAAATTGTTTACCACTGCCAAAAAGAATCACCTAATTTTTAGATACATAAAGAAATTGTTATTTTATAAACTATAGGTAAGTTGTTTCCAGTAGAATTGTTGAGGGTTTTGATTCTGAATCCTTTGATAGAGTTTGTCTCTAAAAACAAATGTCTTTGGTTTTAGTTCTCAAATCAAAAATGCTAAAACTAATCTTACCTCAATTCTTCGGCTACTGTACTTCAAATCATTGGTAGAAAACTCTATAATAAGAAAAATGATTAGACAGTGTTACAGTACAGTGAACACAGTAAGTATTAAGCCAGGGTGTGGGGATGGAGAGAACTTGGTGCTAAGGGAAGAAAAGTTATCAAAATTAAGGGTTTTTCTAAATGTAATGTACATGGAGGTGGTTATGGAATGATTGCACAAAATTTTAGGTTACTGCCATTAAAGCAGATTGTTGTTTCACATATAATTTTGTTTTAAGCATATGTCTATGATACATAGTCATATGCCACAGTGACATTTTGGTAAAGAAAGATCACATATATGACAGTGGTCCCTATGTGTAGCCCAGGTTTGTAAAGGGTGTACCACCTAGACTTGTGTAAGTACACTCTGAAGTTTGCACAATGAGAAAACAGTCTAATGAGGTATTTCTCAGAACATATCCCCATCATTAAGTAGCATGTGACTCTGTGTGTGTATATTTGTGTATATATCATTGTTGTATAATAAAACATTTGTATATATCATTATATATCAACATTGTTGATAATTTATATTTATGTCTATGTTTATATTTATATTTATATTCTGTCTGGACACGGAGACTTCTGGCTCAGAGAATGTTTGAATAGATATTATCCAGTGTGCAAGGGATGATCCAAGGGTAGAAAGGCACTTAAACATTTGTGGTGGAAATACAGAGGTAAGATCTTTCTGGTAGGCAAGCTTGCAATATATATTGAAAGCCTTTTTAAGTGTGTCTAGAATTACAGTTATAAGATTGAATGTATGTACTTATCCCATTCTCTCCACAAACCTAACAAAATTTAAAATTTAAAAGCTATTAATAAAAACAATGGCAAGAACAAAAAAAAACAAGGGATAACACAATATATAAGTAACATTAACAAAATTTTTGACAATTAAAACTGTATGAAAGAATAATAAATGATTTAGTTTTCACCTTTCTCTGTTCTGCTTTATGCCTGCAGGGGTAACTGAACAGAAATAAGAAGCCCAGAAAGGAGCAGGAATTGAAGATGCCTGGTACCTTCAAAGGAAGGGTTGCAGGCAAGGCTGAGACAAGGGGTTGTTTATAAGTTTATGTAATGAGGTAGTTCCAGACTCCCTTGCCCACTAATCCGGAGTTGCTCTTCTTTCCTGGTAGATGACTAGAACTTCATTCTCTGGAGAGCTTGAAACAAAGATGCTAAGGAGTTATATACAGTTGAGCACAAAATGGGGAGCTAGAGTAAAGGTAAAGTGATTAATGAAATCTGGCACATTGATATGTGAAGCCCCAATCTTCTGCAGACAGAAACCTGACTTATCCCTCTTTAGAAAAATACAGCCGAAGAAACGCCTATCTCAGCAAACTGACACTACACACACACCCTCACCCAACTGTCTGGGTCTCTGACATTCAACAAACCCCTTTAATTACTCAGCACTTTTCAGTGCTGCCTCTTAATTACAAATAGATAACCAAGGTTTAAGTGATAAGTGAGAAACATCTCTGACATGAAAACACAGAGACTAAAACTGAAAGAAAGAGAAGAGCTCAGAGGAAATAGATAACGTGAAAAACTACCATTAATACACTCCACTCAGAAAGCTACTGGAAAAAGTACCCCACTAAAATACGTAAACCAAGAATGAAGAAACCATGTATCTAGTACATGGGGATCCAGCACTGCAGACAGGTCAAGGGAGCTTCCTGGATGGCAGTGAGAGAATCCCAGAAGATGACTGATCAGTGGGTCCAAGAGAAAGCAACACAAAGTGCAACAGGAGACCAGAGGCTTCAGGAGCACTATCTTAAAAACCAAAATGAACCAGAGGATTACCAAATGTGCAGTTTCCTGTACTGAGGTGTGTTTTACAGGGTGGAAATAAATTAGTGACAGACATACAGAAAGTAAGCAAATGATTAAGAGAGGCATAATTAACACGAGGACAAATATAACATCTCCAAAGAATGGAAATGTAATTATAGCATACTTTGGGGCTCAGCTGTAAATATTTTACTCAGTCACAATAATGGAAGCATTGAACATTGATTTTTTTTTAAACACAAAGATTGAGAAGATTGGGAATTGCCTCTGTGTTAGGAGAGTAATATAAGTGTTGAGTCCTAGTAGACAAGGACTAAATTGAACAGTCAAGTAATACCATTATTAACATGTTATTTAGAAATATTGAGGTGGATTCTAGAAAAAAAAAATATTTTGAAATACTATTTGTACCTATTATCTCTTAATTTTGTTCATGTATCTTTTCTAAACGTTTCTAATCAACATACATTGATTGTTAAATTTTTTTAATTGCATTTAAACAAAAAGAAGGTTGACATTTTCGGACAAGGTTTGAGCACCATGGAGAAGTTCCTATTATAGAATACTAACTTAACCAAGTTATCCTTGCCTGGGTGTTTATTTCATTTATTTAATGAAGTACCAAATTTACATATTTGTTAATATTTTGACAATATAGGATTTCTCCCCTCTAGTGTGGTCACTGTAGCTCTCCAATCATCAAAGCACCCACAGTCATCCACCATATTCTGCTGTGCTCTTCCCCCTCTTCCCACTTGATGTGTCAGATCAAACCAACCAAGTTTTCATGGTTGGTTTTTATGTTTGTCTGTTTGACCCTTTGTTTAGTTTCTCTATATACATATATAAATATGTATACATATTCATATATACATTTAAGTTTGGGTGTTTAAACTTGCATGTCAGATTACCCTCCAAAGTATCCCCATGTTATTTGCAATCTTTCCAATGTATCATATGACCCTATATAATCAGTGTTCACCTCCATTACAGTTTAAATCTCCTTTGTTCCAATTTTCCTTGCTCCAACTGCTCTTGCCTTCTGTCTCCTAGAACATTCTTCCCCCTACACACATGACTCACACCCTCTTCTGATATTTTCTCAACTTACCTTCTCGATATTGGTATCTGTCATTCACCTTATTTAAAATACAAAACAGTTGCATTGTTTTTTTCCCATTTATTTTTCTCCATAGTATATATCACTGTCTGATGCACTATATATTTTACTTGTTTTTTAGTTTATCGTCTGTCCCTTTCCTGACCCCAACTGCATGAAATGTAAATTCCACAATAGGGGGATTATTGTCTGTCTTGTTTACTCCTCTAACTCCAACTTTTAAAATAGTGCCTGGCACAATAAATAAACATTTGTTGACTGAAAGAATAAAGGACTATGTTTAAATAAGTGTTTGACTGACCTTCAGATTTTCTATGCTGCCCTTTCAGAAAATGAGGAATATCTTCTTTGGCAGCAGACTTGGAAATGTTTGGTTCTAAGCAAGGTCTTGGCAGCAAAAAGCCCAAGTTCCTATCACAGAGTTCCCTGGAACTTTCCTCTTTCTTCAGAAGTAAAGGGCCTGTGGTCAGCATCTTTGTCCTGAAGTCTATCTCAATTTCATTGAGAATAGAAGCAGAATGTTCTTGTGCCCATTCTTGATGTACTGATGTTACCTGACTAAAAAAGAAAATGTTTTGATTTAAAACTCACTCCCTATGTGTTCTGCACCTTTAGCTGTCAGTTTACCCCAACAGATGGTGCTGCTAGGTGGAATGGGTATATTCCTAAAGGTTAAGGCCTCTCCACACTCCACCTCTCTCCCCATCTCACCTGGCATCTACACTCCCCACTTTAGTTTCTCAGCTTCCATTTCCTTGAGCTAAGAAGTCAAAGGGGCAAAGGGCAGACACAGAGGTTTACCCTTTCTTTTACTTCTTTAAATGCATTTACCAGTCCAGTTCTTCTCAAACTATTTTTGGTGAAAAACACTAGTTATTTAAATAACACTAGCTGTTTAAATTTTCCAGCCCATTGTGGATCAATAATTTTGCAAAATGGAAAAAAAGTAAATAATTATGTGAATGAAACAAAAATTTTAAATGTGAAAATAAGGCCCAATTTTTCAATATCAAATCAATAAACATAAAATTACTTTGTTGACTTGCAATTCAACTTCTTATATGCTTAAATTTTCCAGTTATATTCTGCCTTCATCATGGAGTAGTACCAGGAACACAGAACCACATTTTAACTAGTGCTTCTTCAGGGTCAGCAAACCATGGCCCTCCAGTCTGTTTTTGTAGTTTTATTTGGTCACAGTCACACCCATTGCTTACATTTTGGCTGTGGATGCTTTAGTTCAAACTACAATTGCAGAGTTGAGTCACTGCAACAGAGACCATATGGTCCAGAAAATCTAAAATATTTTTATTTTTATTTATCTGCTTCCACAACAATGATATTTATTAGACTCCTGCTTTAGAGCAGGGCTGATTTACTAAAAACATAGATTACCACAAAGTGTCATGTCATCCTTAAATTACAATCTATCACTTCAGAGACTATTCCTTACTTGTTTTCCTTTAAATCTTCTTGGCTCATTTCTTGAGGATCAGTGACATCTCTTGGAAAAGTAACAATAATCTCAACACCTACAGAAATACATGACAATAGCAGAAGGAAGGAAAAAAGCAATGAATTTAGTATTAACAGGCAGAAGCATTTTATTTTTGGGTATATGTAGACTGTTCTTAATGACTACAGAGTGGACATTAACCAGAGACTGAGGTTTAGCCATCTTTGTCTTTTTTTCTAGCACATGATAGATCCGAAATAAATGCTTGCTTAAAGAACAAAAAAATTATAATAAAACCTTCCTGATATAAAACAAAGTTTTAATACAAGCAATGTTATTCTCCGGATGAAGGAAACAAGGTTTCCTTCTGTAAAGTATCAGTGTAAAGTACCTAATATATAGGACCATTTGTGAGAGTTGAGATAGTTTATGTAACCCCATGGGAACTTGCTTTTATTTGTAATTTTGGTAATATCTTATCTGATTTCATAGAATGATTGATTACCAATATAACTTTTTTTTAAAGATTTATTTATTTACGCATACAAGCTGGGGTATAGGCCAGAGGCATGGGGTGGCGAGAGGGTTCACCAGAGACAGAGTGGGGAGCAGAATAGGGAGATAGATGGAAATACACTGCTGAGGGGAGCAGTGGGTGAGGCGGGAGGGGTCTGCTGCGCCATATGGGAATCTCCTTGGCTGGGCATCAAACTCACGTCACCACTGCGAACAGTTCCACAGCGCAGCACTTAACCACTGCGCCACCAGGGAGGTCCGATTACCAATATAACTCTTAAGACAGAAAGTTCCAACTTGTAAAATCAATGCTCGCTTACAACCTTAAACAAAAACCAGTGTGAACCACATCAAAATTGCCTGTACTTTCCTTGATCATCTATTCCTTTTCCCCTTTCAATAAACTTTTATTAAGTATATGCCATCCCAATGTTTTGTGCTGATGATATAGAATCAAATAAGGGGCAGCTGTGACCCTAGCAGAGACAATAAATAATATAGCAAAAAATATAGTGAGATAAGCATGATAGAAGTGAGCAATCAGTGTTGTAGGGACACAGAGGAGTAGACTTCCAGGACTCAGTGCTTGCAGCAGTATTCAGTCCTGTGCATGTGGTTGTCAGTCATGTAAGTCTGCATCAGCCTGGAGGAGCTGTAATTTTCTTTTTTTAAAGATTTATTTTATTTATGCATACAAGCTGGGGTGCAGGTCAGAGGTGGGGGGCGGTGAGAGAATTCACCAGAGACAGAATGGGGAGCAGAAGAGGCAGACTGATTGAAATACACTGCTGAGGGGAGCAGTGGGAGAGGCAGGAGAGGTCTGCTGTGCCATGTGGGAAGCTTCCTGGCCTGGGATCGAACTCATGCTGCAGTGGCTCTGGTCATAGTGCTGTGATTTAACCCGTTGCACCACCAGGGAGAACCAGGAGCTGTAGTTTTCATCAACTCCACAGACTGAATGCCAGGGAAGAAGTTTGCAAAGAAGATAAGGTAGGATGTGAATCAGGCACATCTGAGACTACATCCCTCCTCTGCCACTCCTTGGGTGAACTTGAGAAAGTTAAACCTATCAACATCAGCATTTTCTTGATTAGTAGGTTACTATTTTTTAAAGGACTTTGGGTATTTTGTCAACTACATAGGAACCACCAGTGAAAGTATTTTTAATGTTCAATTTTTATGCCTGTGTTATTTATGAGACTAGTGCACTAAAAGAAAAAAATATTTCCAAAAGGAAAAGTTTTGTTTATAATCAGGCAAACAATAAATATCTACCATTTTTATCATCCAATATTGTATTTCATAGTAGCAAGAAAACATACCGAACTTTGATTTTCTCGATGTTTTTCACATAAGAGTGCATGTTTAAGAATACGCTTTCTTTCTAATGTTATATGACAGCACAGAACACATCTCTAAAAATGAAGTTTCCTTGGAATAGTTGACATTTTTAACTTTTCAAAGATCCTATTGCCATGCTATCTATGTAGCACAACATTAAGATCTTGGAATTATGCATCTGGAAGGAACTTAGAGGTCATCAGATCTATGCTCTTCATTTTAGAAAGGAAGAAACGAGAGCTCTGAAGCTGCATGACATTTTCTGTGCCACTCTCATACTTGAAAGGAAGATGAATGCCTTTCATAACATTTTTGTAGTCATCTTTCAGTGCAAAGCGCAACTGACATTTTAGAGTTAAAACACACACACACACACACACACACACACACACATAGCATCCATTCCTAATCACTAAACTGCCAGTGAAAAGGATGTAGTTATACAAAGGTTAGATGCAGTTCCTACCTTGCTGTAGAGATTAGAAAACTGCAGGATGTATTCACATGAATACGTTCTCAAGAAGACTGTTCTTTTACAATTACTTAAGACTAATAAATGCAGCATATTTTCAAGCAAATTTAATGTGTTCAAAAGTCTATTAATTGGTTGATATCTTTTTTCCAGCCAAAGAACAAAGATACAATAAGCAAATAAAAGAAATTGTCTTTTCCGAAAGTGTTAAAAGCTTGTAGCCCCATCCTAATTGTTGTTCTTAATTGGGGGTGGGGAAAAGGAAGATTATAGAATGTGCTGATTGTGAAATCAGCTGGGCACATACAAATGTTCTCTGTTTTGTATCTTGAATAATGTGAATGATTGTGGGCACCGCTGAACCTACCCAGTGAGCCAGGAAAGATGATGCAGTCTCATATGTAAAAATAAAACACTCATGTCTGAATATATCTTCCCATGTAAAAATATGCATAGCTATTAAACAAACCTCACCAGAAAACGTTACAGCAGAGAGAAACACAAAAGCAGCATATAACATAACCAGAAACATAAATTCTTCACAAAAGAGGGGAAAATGGCATTTTGGAAAGTAAAAAATTGATCATTAACTTGTAACATCAAAGTAATTATTAAAATGAAAACTTAAGATTGGAACAGACTAATTCATTCAATGAAGAAAGCTGTTTTTCTTTAGAAAAGTCTTCCTGTCCTGTTTTTTTTTTTTGTTTGTTTGTTCTGTTAACAATAATGGGCATCAAAGTCCAAAATATTTTGATACCCTCTCCATTTTTGATGACTCCCTAAATCATAAATATCAATGCAGAATTTTAAAAAACTATGTTTTTCAGCTTCTTTTGCAACTAGAGTTCAGAAAGCTAACTTGAGAGATGAATTCATATGAGGTATGTGAAGAAAGATAAGATGCAGGCATCTATTTGCTGATGTGAGTGTTAGCAGAGGAAAGAGGATCTAGGATTGATGTGAATGCAGTGCCCCGGTTGTAGTAGAGGCGGCATGATTGGGGGGGTCAGCAGTGCTCAGGTTTTAAGTGTGATTATGAGAATTCTCCCAATAATCCAACCTAGAGTCTGTTCTTCTTTGGATTTTCACTGGTCTATGAACTTTCTAATATCTTTTAAAACTTCCTTCCTTTTAGGGTAGACTCTGTTATCTGCAACTAAGAATTCTGATAGACAATGTATTTAAAGAAAAATTTTAAACCCAGTAATTTCAGGAAATTGGTTCTTATTCATTCATGAAAAGAGTAATTTTACATGCTCAATTTCACATCTAAAAGGTTTCTGTTTGTTATGTTCTGAGAAAATAGCTGAATGAAGAATACAAGAAGATTTTTATACTAAGAAAAAGGATGAGTGGTTTTTGGGAATGTGGGAGGGTACATAAATTGTATTTTACATATTACTGTACTTAAAAGCTCACAATTAGGTAAAGGCATATGATCAGAATGCACACAAACATTATGGAATTTATATGTTTTTTTTTAATTTAGCAATGATCCCTTTTTAAAATAGAATAATATGGTAGATATAAAATAAATTTGTATTAAATTAAATATGTGTATCTACAACAGAATAGTCATGTAAGCATAAGGTATTCATAAAGAGTGCAAGTACTTTAAACATTAACAACTTGAAGTATGTCAGAAATGATATATAAGTGGGAGTTTAAAGAAATGTATTAATATTTAAGATGAATACAATGAACAATAATGCCCAAAACATTTTTATTTCAGATTTTATGACTGAAGAGTAACTAGTTCAACTGAAAACTTCATAAGGTCTGAGAAGAAAATTTAAAAATGTAATTGTTTCTCTCAAATTTGTAACCCAAGTTATTAAAACTTAAAGCTGCAAGTGCTTAGTGGAGGTGCTATATAGTTGTGGTTCCTATATGAAAGCCTGAAATAATACAAATTGATTTTGAGGAGTTATTAGAATGTCAAGTGACAAGTCATCTCCAAATTCAGCAGACTCAATGGATTATGTAACCTCTTGGAAGGTGCCTGGAAAACAAACTTCTGAGAACTCGAATCTGAAGTCTTTGAAAGGCAAATGAACCACAAGGACTGTCTGGAAGGGGAACAGGATTTGTTTATTTTAACTAGGTCTTTCAGTATTTGTATTGTTAATACTTTTTTTAAAATAAATATTGTATTTATTTACTTTTGTTATTCTTATCTTTTACATTATTGTGTGTTCTCCATAGTTAATAATTTTTGAATGCTCCTAAATTTTTGTCGGCCCTCAGCCTAGGGCAAGATTGCAAGTGAGTTTGGGTAAGGCAGGAAGCTCCCCAGGAGAGGGTAGCATCACATAAGAAGCCAAGCCCATAATGAGGAGGACCCCAGGATGGCTCACCGGAATGAGAAATAAGACATCCAAGAGGACAGCTTCCCTGGGGTGTTAGAAATGGAAGTCAGAAGATTGCCAGAGAGAAATTGCAGCAGTTCAATAAACATTTAATTTAAGAAGTTTATAGGATGGATGATAGACAAGGGTGATTGCCATGACATCTATTTTCTGAAGAGTGAAACTGCAAATATCTTGCGGTCTGTTAAAAGCAAGGGCACTGATAGGTATGACAGGATAACATATTTGGAATGTATGTTGTTCTAGGAAATTCCATACTTAGGGCCTCACAGAATAAAAAACTGAGACTTGGGGTTTTAGTGCCAGTTCAGGTCCCATCTTCCCCTAAAAGGATTCACTCTGAGGTAACACTCTGAAGAGAACATATTCCTGATGCTGATGGAAGACTTTAATAGGAAAGAAAATTGGGGGAGGAGGGGAGGGAATATCAAATAGAAAGAAACGAGAATGGTTGGTTAAACTGGAATGGGGAGGAATAAAGAGAAGAACCAGAATAGGGATGCTTAATTTGGTAGGTGAACATTACTAAGAATCATTGATTCAGTTATGGGATAAAAGGGGAGGATTACAACTGATTTTTTTCTTTTTCATTGTGCTTTTTTGTGTTTTCAACACTAAGTACTTCTGCAACTAGGAGGGAAATCCAAAAAATCAATGTTATCTTTGCAAATACATCAAGGACAAGTACCTTCTGTACTGGGTTGCCAATCTTGTCCATCACCACTTGAATCTCCTTCACTAGTCACTATGGAATGACGGTAGTCATCGTCTTGGTCGAAGTCCTGAAACATCACAAAATAAAAATTTACTTATTCAATGAAATGCTTTGTTAGTAGACTGAATGTTGGATTTTCTAGACTAAAGTTTCATATTGTGGATTCCATTTAAATTGGATCAAGTATTGAAGACTAAAATAATGGGAAATAATACGCCTCTGGGGCAACAGGCTCAGGCAGATGTGGATGCGATTAGTTGTATAATCAAAAATTAAGCTCAATGCTGAAATCACGTAGACACGTAAGAATTCAATATTTTAAACTTTCACATTACAGCATCCAGGCTGCTTAGCTGCTATAATTTCTGTCTGGATGGATAACTGGAAAGAATCCTTTGACCACAGTCACAAGTGAACCACCCCAAAGGAACATGATCTTTTCCATAATGCTACTCAGGGACATCATTTAAAAATGGTGAGGGTGGAAATCCCTGACCCATGTTGAAGCTATGATATAACCCTAGACTGAAGGAAGGCAGCAAAGCTGATTAAAGTTTTCACTGTGACAGCTTTCTGATCTAATCACAGCCACGCCCTCTCAAATTTGCTTTTTACCCTCAAGAAAACAATCAGTATGCTGAAAATCACAGCTGAAAGACAACTTGATTCATAAAAGGTCAAATGTTTGAAGAAGAAATGTTTTCTTATTAGGATTATTTTTCATTGACAGGTTACTTCATTAGAAATTGTTGCTGGTGCTTTTGACCTTTTTAATTCTAGAACAATGAGAGATGCAAATATTAATTAAAATATCCCATCACAACCTGGATGTTGCAATTAGCTCTCTGGCTTCTGTGATCTGGGTGAACAATCTATTTAAGGAGACTGTTGGATAAATTCTTTGCCTTAAAAGTAAACGCCTATCAGACAAGGGCAGCTTTATCATCAACCTGATATTTCATTCCTTCATTCCCAAAAGAGTTTGGGAATCTTTTCCTCCTCACTTTGCTCCTTTTATTTGTCACAGAAAATAATAAAAATAAAATTTCCCATTTATACTGCCATCAAATATTATTTTAGGCATTCAATTATAATAACTTAGTTGTCAAACCTTACCTTTATGCAACACTTAATGCTTTTTGAAACATTTTCTACTTCCCGGCAAAGAACATAGACAATCCTGGCTGCCGATGCAAATGGGAAAGCTGGACTGAGTCACTCTGATGCCAAATTATTAGAAATTTCACTCTTATCTTTCTCTGTATTTCAAAAATTCTACCACTATCTGGCAAATTTCTTCTTTGCCCCCTGCACTGATACAATTACTAAGAGGGAGGATTACTCTCTTTCAAATGCATGGAAATACATAAAAGGACTTTTTAAAAAGTAAGAGGAAAAAATTACCTATAATTCTACAAATAAAAAGCCAACACTGTTAAAATAAAAACCATATTTCCTTGGTCTTTTTCCTAAATATTTAAAAATATAATTGCATTATGTCATTTTTATTATTTTAAAATAATTTTAACAGATATTGACTGTTTAAAGCAAAAACAATTAAGTTCTTACAATGAAGTGATCGAGTCACACTTAAAGGTAGTGGTAGCCTGTGACAGGTAGATACATACATTCTTAATCAATAAATGAAAATAAAATATAGACATATGCTAATGAGTCAAGATTGAAAATAAAATAGAATTATAAAAAATATTTGGCCTAAAAATAGGCAGGGAAAGAAAATAGGAGAACAAGGCATAGATGGTCTATAAAAAAAAAAATCACAAAAGCAACATATAATTTTGTATCTGGCTTTTTCACTTAAGTGTAAATTAGATGGCATTTTACTAAGTAAATATTTCAATGGAATTTAAAAAAATTTTCCCTGCACAAATATCACAGGATCATAGGTGTTTAGTAAATCCTGTGAGTCTCATAAATTCCACATTGCTTTCTAGGTCACTTTTATTTTTGTCTTTATTTTTTTTGATTTTTAAAAAAGATTTATTTATTTATGAATACAAGTTAGGGTACAGGCCAGAGGCATGGGGTGGCGAGAGGGTTCACCAGAGACAGAGTTGGGAGCAGAACAGGCAGATTGACTGACATATACTGCTGAGGGGAGCAGCGGGCAAGGCAGGAGAGGTCTGCCGCGCCATGTGGGAATCTCCCCGGCCAGGTGTCGAACTTGCATCACTGCTGCCCACATCTCCACAGCGCAGCGCTTAACCGCTGTGCCACCAGAAAGGCCCACTTTCATTTTTAAAGTAAAACTTTTTTAAAGTAAAAAGATTTTTTTAAGTAAATAGCACACACAAATCAAAAACAAAAACAAAAACTAGCAGGCAACCACAAATAAGAGACATTCTGCAGGGGAGGGGAAGGAAGGGGGACCAAAAAGGGAGAAAAGAACATAAGGGACTTTGATGATGGTTCATGGGTGAACTAGTGGTGGGAAACTCACGGGGGATACATAATAATGTAAAAGATATGAATTAAATAAAATTAAAGAAAAAAAGACCGAATTATCCAAAAATTTAAAAAGACTTTATTTTTATTTATTTATGCATACAAGAACTGAGGTGTAGGCCAGAGGTGTGGTGGTGGGGAGAGGATTCACCAGAGACAGAGTGGGGAGCATAACAAGCAGATCCACTGTAATATGCTGCTAAGGGGAGCAGCAGGTGAGACAGGAGAGGTTTGCTGCGCCATGTGGGTTAGCTCCCTGGCCAGGGATCGAACTCATGCTTCAGTGGCTAGTGATAGCTTGATAGTGCTGAGACTTAACCCCTTAAGCCACCAGGGAGGTCCTTACTAGATCATTTTTAATTACTCATTATTACACATAGTGCTGGGAACATCTTTGCAATTAATATCCCAATTTTAAAGCATTATTTTTCTAGGGTGTATTCTTATATAGGGAATTGATCCAAAGTGCATAAAATTTTGAAGTATTTTTACACAAATTACTTTAAAAGTAGAGTTTATATTTAATACACTCCACCAGCAGTGCATGCATTTCACTATATCATCTCCCTTATCAATTATCATCGCTTTTTTATTTTGAGTAATATATGACATTAGTCATTTTATTGTTATTTGAATGTGTATACTATAATTAGTAGAAAAGTTGGAGATGGTTTCAGTTGCTTATTGATGAGCAAATTTTTCTTTTTAGTGTATATAGTTTTTGTTCAGATTCATGAGACTCCATGAGACCACAAAATATATTTCTACCATTTCATATAATTACAGTGATTCAATGAGATGTTTATTATAAACTTTGGAAAACAGTAGTCCTCATTTGGATGTGATAAATGTGTAACTGGTTGTCATGTCAGGTTTTTATGTTGGTTTATGGACTATGGTCAGTCTCACTATTAGTTGGTCCTTTAGGATCAACACCCACCTACAAGATACATAACCATTTACACATATAATGTCAGTCACTATTCCATGCTCCTTACATATATTAGCTAATTTAATCCTCACACAAACTCTAAAGAAGACAAGCTACTGTCTTCTTTTTACACATGAGGCCCTGAGAACTTAAGTAACTTACCAAGGGCCACATAACCAACCTGTTATAGAATGTAGATTCACATCTACATTCTTAAGTCTGGTTCCAAAGCTCTTAACCACTCTGTTTTCTTGCTAATATGAAAAGTTCAAAACAGAATCTCAACAAGAACCAAAAAGAATCAGTAACAATGAGCAAAATTAAGAGAAAGGTTGCACAAACGTTTATGTTTCACAGAGGAAGAAGTTAAAGATGTGAGATAGCTGTAAGTACCTGACAAAAATTTCTCCCATAGAAAAAAGTGAAAAGCCATAGACATTGCAAGCTAAAAGTATGTGAGGAATAACATCTAGCTTGAAGGTTATCATAGAAATAAAGACTCTATGATAGAAACAGCATAAAATTTTCTAATTTATTTTAGAATGTTAAAATGAAAGACTAAGTTGTGCTGGGTGGCACAAAGAGGAAAAGTGAAATAAAGACACCCAGTTGTGAGGGCAGGAAGAAAATATTAGAATAGCACATCCCAAACATAGATGGATTTCATAAACCTGACAATAGTGCCAGAGGCAACAATAGAGTAGACATAGAACACCGCTTTTTCATCTGCAAACCACAGAATGCCAAACATACAGAAGAGAAAAAAGGCATAGAAATCATATGTAATTAAATTTGGAAAGAAGAGTCTCCTTAGATTGGGAGGCTCTATAAAGAGACTCTCAGGAGCAATCTCACAAGCAAGGCAGCTGCTTATATTTGTAAACCATAAAAACCTGTTCAGACAACCAAAAAGAAAAGGAGCTTTCATTTAAAGAATAGAAGAGAAAGATGGCCTTGAGTTTTGCAATTTAAGCCCCAGAGAAAGCACCATAGAAGAAAAGGCAAGTTCGGTAGTGAAAAAAGCCCATTTTTTCCTCAGAAATAAGTTCAAGGTTATCTCAATCACAATATGAAAAACAGAGTGAAAGCTAAAAAAAATGTTTTCAAGTTGCATGAAAGAAATGCATTAATATTAAGGAATTTTTAGTCCTTTAAAAAATTGCTTAAGTATACCTTAAAAATTAAACATTTTTATTTATCAATTTTTATTATTTTTTTCTTACATCATTGTTAATTTTTGTTTGCTATTTGATTTCTCTCCTCAGGTGTAGTCCCTGTAGTTCTCCCAACACCATAGCCCCTGTGATCTATCACCATAGTTCCTTGGGTTCTTCCCTCCCCTGTTTTGTCTCCTCCCCTCCTCCCTATTTATCCATTTTTAATACATGACATTCATTTCAAACATTGGTCTCTAGGTACTTATGTAATATAAGTAACCCAAACAATACAACCTTCATGCTGTGACAAAAGCTACTACAAAGGAGGGTTTCTCAATCTCAGCACTACTGACATCTGGGACAAGACAATTCCCCAAACTGGGGGTGTTTGGGTCGGTCCTGCACATTGTAAGACGTTGAGCAGCATCCTGGGCCGCAACCCACTAGATGCAGTAACAGCATTGCCCAGTTGTGACATCAAAAATGTTTCCAAACATTGCAAATGCCCCTGAGGGACAAAATCAATCACTGTTTAGAGCCACCGTGCTAAAGCAACATTGGTAAGAAGAAAAGTTATAATGCACAAAGGTAAAATACTCAAATGGTATTAGAAAATAGCTTCCATGTACTTCATACTTTCCCATGCCTCAGGAATGATTTAACCATTCTATATGTTAATTTTTGATTAATTTTAATTTTTTAAGATTTATTTTGTTTATGCATACAAGAATTGGGATGTAGGCCAGAGGTGTGGGGGGTGGGGGTGAGTGAGAGGATTCACCAGAGACAGAGTGGGGAGCAGAACAGGCAGATCTACTGAAACACAGTGCTTAGGGGAGTAGCAGGTAAGACAAGAGAGGTCTGTTGTGCCATGTGGGTTAGCTCCCTGGCCAGGGATCGAACTCATTGCCACAGTGGCATAGCATAGCAATAGCTTGATAGCACTGAGACTTTAACCCCTGCACCACCAGGGAGGCCCTAATTTTAATTTTTAATCAAACTAACACATTTTTAAAAAAATCAAATAATAGTAAAAGACATAGCAAAATGGTCTTCAGTTTCCTTCTCCACTATGCCTCAGAGATAACAACTTTTAACATTTTAACTATTTCTTTTGGTATTTCCTTCCATAACTCTAGATAATATGTTTATCCTGCTGGCTCTTTGGTCATCACAATAAGACACTATTAGCTTCTTACAGTAGTGGGCAATATTCATATAACTCACTTCCATCCTCTCAATAAATTCACCCTCTTTTTTGTCATCTCAATAATCAAACTTCAAGTTATGAGTTCATGGGTAGACAGTAGTACAATAACGTGTAATATGTTTTTTCTTGCATAACATTTTTTTCCTGTATAAAACTACAAACCTTTTATTTGTTTTACTATTTTAAAAATTTCTTTAAATGCTTAACTCATCCCAACTTTTTGTTCTCTCCACTTAGTTAACTAGGATCAGATAACATAGCAGCTCTGTGTCCTTCCTGGAAATCTCCACTATCCACTATCTTCCTCCCATTTATCTGAGCTCTTTGTTTTCCAGACTTGCTATATGACTGAAGTCCTGGGGTTCTTTCTCTTGTATTGAATTGTGAATCCCTTAAAACATGTATCTAATTTTTCCCTCTATTTTTATCTATTCCCTTAATTTAATAGACCACCTAATAGCTTTCTTCATACATCAATATAAATAAAATGTTGGAGAGTTTGTGTATCTAAAAATGTCTTTATTCAACTCTGATACACACTTGATTTATAGTTTATCTAGATAAAGAATCCCACATTGAAAACCGTATTTGTTTCTCAGATATTTGAAGGCATTTCAATTACTTTTCTATTACTTTTATTTCTATTATTACTCTTATTACTTTTAATCTAAATGTAGCATCCATTCAGAAAAATGCAAATATCATAAGTGTAAAGATCCATGAACTTTCACGAACTGAACACATTCAAACAGTATCAAGAACAAATAAAAGAATCCTTAGACATAATATACAAATCAAGACCTATAAAAGAAAAATGGACTGACTGGTTTTTGTCCAAATTAAAAAGGCTAAAAAACAAGCCAAGTTATTCACATGGACTAGTAGGAATATTTGTAAACCACATATCCAGAATATATGCAGAATTCTCTAAACCTAATAGTTAGGTAACAAATGGTCAAATCAGAAAATGGATGAAATATTTCAACATAAAATTTATGCTGATGAAGAATAAACATGAAAAAATGTTTAATATCTGTTAAACAAATTAAAACCACAATGAGATACCACCATACACCTATTAAAATAGTTAAAATGAAAAATACTGATAGTACCAAATGCTGGTGAGGGTGCAGAAAAACTGGACGTCTCATTCTTTGCTGGTGGGAATCTAAAATGGTAAATCCATTTTAGAAAACTGTGTGGCAACTTAAAAAAGGTTAAACATACATTTACCATATGATCCAGTAACTGAATTCTTGGACATGTATCCTAGAAAAATGAAAACATACGTTCACAAAAAAATCCATACATGAATGTTCACAGTAGCTTTCTTTGTAATAAGCCCAAACTGGGAAAAAAACAAATAGCCTCCAAGTGATAAAAGACTAAATAAACTGTGGAACATTCACACCATAGAATATTATTTAGAAATAAAGAGAAACTACCTTCAAAACTCATTATTGTTTATAAGCATTATAGTCCAACCTCATTAATCTCTAAAAATAAAGTCTTGTGAACAATTTTCTGTTACAAATAAGATACAGAATATATATAAAGTATATAATATAAAACATAAATATATAAAGTATCTAAGAGAAAGCTATTTTGAACTGTGTATCAACTGTTATGTTGTGTTTTATAAAAATTTAAAAGGTACAAATGAGTATACAGTGCAAAGTTCATCTCTAACTCTGTCACTGTAGTCAACCACTGTTAACAGCTTGTTTAATGTCTTGGGTATCGTTCCACAGTTTTCTAAGGAGCATAGTGTTTGCTACTGAAGTGTTATGCTATCAGGAACTTTTTGTGTTGTCATCATCATGGACAGGGTGTGATGAAGGGGGTCAAGAGTTGGCACCTCCTTTGTGATGGATTTGACATGATCAGGTTAATGATCTTTTCCATATTAACACACATAAAGACAAGCTACATTTCATTGTTTAGTTGGCATCTCCCTGTGATAGACTGGATATGATCAGGTTAATGATCTCTTTTTCCATATTAACATACATAAAGACAAGCTACATTTTATTGTTTAGTATGAATTCAACTGCAGTAATATTCTTTGCTATTCTATACACACATGTACTGTATGAGATTGAGAGTTGACTAGCTAATTATTATTCTGAGATTAAACTCAGAACATTGTCTTATTAATTGTGCTTTAAATTTCTTTAAGGTTACATTTTAAAATAAAATTCTAATATATAATTATTATAAGAGATTTAATCAACACAAATGAAGTGCTATATGGAGTACGTTATCCATTTTTTTGTTACTTTCTCATTAAAGAGAGCATCTTACCTCACTGCTGCTGATGCTCTGCAAGATTATATTTTGGTTTTTAGTAACTATCATCATATCAGCAGAAGGAGAATTTATATCATGACAAATGTCAAGCAATGATTCAGCATGTCTTTCTGCAAAAAGAAACATAATAATGCATTTTGATAAGACTCCTCTCCAGCAATTTCAAAGGAAGATGTAGCTCTAGGTTCTAAAATTGACTCCATTTTGTCAAAGATTTTCCTGAAATAGTGCTCTGAGATTTGGATGAAGTGTCAGGTAATACTTTCCACAGGAAGAGATGTGAGGACGAGAGTTCATAGAGTGGATAAGCTTTTGTTTCTTAGTTTTAAAGAAAAAAGTTAGGCTACATTGCTAAGTGAAACCCCCAATAAGCCTGGACATGACATTTGCTCTATAGTTGCCAAAGCAAAAGCATTCAGTTGCTCTGAGAACACTTCCTGTCTAGCACTTTAAGCCACATTAAACTGACAGAGTTCTGAACACCACAAACAGTGAACCTTCAGCTAGTTCCAGAGGGAGATTGCACTCATATGCATTCTCTTGCTATCCTGACTTCTTCAAACAAGCACAGGCTCTTCCATAAAAATTTCTTCCTCTTCCTGTGGTTCTTCCATATATCTTGTAACTGAAACAAAACTGAGTAAGTGGTCCATACTCAAACCCTCCATTTCTTCCCCATATTTTCCTTCTTGAATCTTGGCAATCTATCTTCTCTCTCTAACCTGCCACTGAAACTTCCTTCGCACATCTGTTCTGTGTCTCCTTTTCCAATTTGGTATTGTTTCCCACTCCTTCCTTCTCATAACCCCCTTCAGATTCCCTTCCCCTCTCTCTCACTCTCCAGGCTCTCTGGGCATACCACTATCTATCTGTAGGCACACCTCCTCAGATGAGGCCCCTGAAATTTTCTCACCATCATTATCTTTCAATGAGTTTAACCATTCTTAGGCCCTGACAATCATCTTTTTACAGAGAACTCCCAAACTAACATATCAACCCATTCTTTCTCACAAATTCTATGCTACAAAAAATTACTATTTGGAAGTTCTAAGGTTCCATTAAATTGAATGGAATGGAATCAATATTGTCACCAGAGTGTCTCCTACTTGGCTGGATAAATTTCCAGCTTCTCACTTTTCAGGGTTGAAATTTTGGGTTACCTTTGATTCAACTTTCTCCACTTTTGTCTTCGTATGCTCTATTTACCTTACATCACTAAGTTCTGTGTTTTCTTTCATAGTATCTCTTAGACTCACCACACCCAGAAACTCTCACTCACACCAATACACCATGTCCAAGGATTCTCCCGGTTCCTATCATCACACAAATGGACACTTCCGTGGTTTCTTCATAAAGCTCTATATCATGAGTTTTTCCATTGAATTCATTTATACAATAAAAACAGATTAATTTTTATAAAGCATGACTTTCATCTACTTTCTGGCTGAAAATTCTTTAAAGACTCTATTTTAATAGGAAAAAAATCTCACCCTCAATGGAGTTAGTCATATATCTAGTCTGTATACATTCCTTTTCCCTGTCATGAACTTTCAGTTTCTGTTTCCTCATTGTCCCAGGAGTAAGCCACTCTCACTTATAGCTTGGTACTTCTGCTCTACAAAATCAAATCTTACCCTATTTTTAATGACCATATTGAGTCTCACCGCCTCCATGAAACCTTCTTAGGTACATCCTTGCTCCTTGCCCAGAAGCTTCATATAAAACACCACTTAATCAAATCAAGCAAATTTCACAAAGTTACTTGTTACTTTTACTGTTACTTTTTTCATTACACCTTTCTCTGGACATTTTTATGTCTTTTCTCAGTCTTTTCCTCCCCACCTATGTCAAACCTGAGTGTTTTGTTTTCCTTCTATCCACATCTTATCCAGACTTCAAGAACTACCAAAGTCCCTATTCCTTTTTCTTTTTCTTTTTTTAAAGATTCATTTATTTATGCATACAAGCTGGGGTACAGGCCAGAGGCATGGGGCGGCAAGAGGGTTCACCAGAGACAAAGTGGGAGCAGAACAGGCAGATCGATGGAAATACACTGCTGAGGGGAGCAGCAGGTGAGGCAGGAGAGGTCTGCCATGCCATGTGGGAATCTCCCAGGCCAGGCGTCGAACTTGCTTCGCTGCTACCAACAGCGCCACAGTGCAGCACTTAACCGCTGCACCACCAGGGAGTCCCCCTATTCCTTTTTCAAATTCAAAACAAATTCGTTCTTTTCTGACTTAAGTGATTTGTCCCTGATCATAATGAACACTTTCAAAAGTTTGGACTATCCCCGAACATACCTAGTTGGTGGTTTGATTTCTTTAACTGGGTCTATCAAATACATGTAGGAAAAAATAAGATTTCCAATAAGGCTTTATATTTGGGTAATTTTGGAAGTGTAATATGAATATTTACCTGGTTTTGGCAAAGAATTCATTAGAATGTCCAACAACTCCTGTTTCTTAAAACTCTCTATTTGTGACACATAATGTATTGCTGATTTTCCACTAAAATCACAGAGTTTAGGATCTCTAGGAGAATAAAATCAACATAAGAGATTATTTAGTGAAATCTGTTGAATGAAGAAATGAATATGAGAGGAAACATTGACATAAAATAAATAAAATAATTTTCTGTAGTTGCAGGATAACAATAAAGATTTTGAAATGTATGAGATACAAAGTGACAATTTTTCAAGATTTTTAAATAAAAAATATGCAATTTATTTTATTCCCATTCCAATATTTGCAGAAACTTTCCAACTTGAGATGAAAGTTTTACATAATTCTTTAAGGATGCATAAATCAAGTGAAAATAAAAACATGTTGATATCTGTTTCTTGTCCCAAAATAGCTGACTTGGCTTTTTTCTTTCCAATGATTTCACAATTTACTTCTTGCTATTTCATTTTTCTAATGATAACAGCTGGTTCTTTAGTCATCCATAATGGTAGAATGGTATGGACTCTCTTTTTAATATTAAGCTGACATGTTTATTTCATAGGTTCTAGGTCAAGTGGGATAACCTTGTCATAAAATCCCCTCTGTGTGATCTTTTCAGGCCTCTTTGTCTGGCACTGGGTTTACTAAGTCCAAATGTTGATCTTCAGGCTCTTTGTAGCAGCATAAATATCTTCCTATCCTCCTATACTCCACTGAATTCTAGGACTAGGCATCAGCTCAGATAAGAACATTATTGAAGATTAGGTGAGAGGGAAAAATGATTAAGTTTGTTTTACTAAACACATTCTGGGACAATGAGCAAGTGAGTTGTGACCTCCAACCTAAAACTTTTGAATTTGATTCTCTTTATTGTAATAGAACAGGGTAATGTCTTATGATGCATAACAATATTCTCTTATGACCTTTTCTTTAATCAAAGGTCATGATTCAAAAGAAATTGCACAGGGACAAGAATTGGGAGACTGATAATACTTTCATATGTAGCTTTCAACAAGTCATTTAGTTCACTGGTACCTCAGTTTGCTCATCTGCCTTGATTTGTGTTTCTCCATGTAGAATCCTTTTCTCTTTTACATATTAGACCCTACTCCAGGTTTATTGAACACCATCTCTGTGGTGGTGTCCAATAATCTATTTACATTTCTAACAATCTTCTCATCTTTTCTTACCAATGAAGTCTGAGATAACTTCAAACTTCCAACTTCGTCCTATTTCACAAACTGATTCTTTTATAATAGCTCATGTTCTTGACTATTCTTTTATTCTTAAATCTCACTCTTCCTTTTTTATTTTCTAAAGCAAAATTCATAGATACTGAGAAATACTGAGAAAGAGCTTGAGCCACTTGTTCTGATTTGATCATAAGATATCTAACAAACAGCATTAAAAAACAACAATTCTAACATGGGAGACTGCTTATTAATTCTAAGAGGTTTTTTACTATTATTTATTTCCCCATTTGTAAAAAAACATGTTGGAATATAGTAATTTCAAAATAGCTGGTAATATTTTATAAATTGCTTTCGATACATTGAGAATGCTTTTTGAGATAATTAGTTACATCTTGGGTATAGGGAGCTGCATACTCGAGAATTATTTGATATTCATAATAGCTATCAAACTGAGTATTTAAAGAAATAAAACAAAGGGCCAATATCATAAAAATAATGGATAGCAATATCTGACATCTATACATCACCTTATGATGTAAATCACTACTTGAAGTACTTTTTATGAATATGTACATAAATTTAATATATAACTTAAAAAAACTTTAAAAACATATATGTGTGTTATACACACACACACACACATATTACAAATGACTTCTGTAAGTAACAATGGTTTAGATGCCCTTCCACTGGTGCTGGCTGATGACTCGTACTCACGCATGATGCCTGAGGAGCTCAGACAGAACTTCCACTGGTCTATAGACTGTTAACATATCAAGATGCTCAAAGAGGTCCACATCCCTCACAGCCAGCATCAGAGGGGTCAAGCCATGTTGGTTTGGGAAATTTATATCCAGGAACTCTTCAGATGCCTTTAAAAAGATGAAGCTTTATTTCTGTTATGTTTTTAACTATAAGGTTATTTATACTGATGTTTTCATTTTCATTGCTTGGCCAAACTCTCATTTTAAATCAATATATTCTTTCTCAATATTTAATCTAGGAGAGAGCTGATGAGGTGAAAACACAGGGCTGAGAGACAGACAAATCTTGATTTGAATTTTAACTTCTTAGTCTGTTTTCTTAAAACTCTGATAAGGTTATATCAAGGACACTTTGTTAAAGGCAATGAAATCACTGATAAAGGGGGGGCAAACAGTTAAGCAATGGACAATTTTAATAGAAGACATAATTATACTAAAAAATCATTTGCCACTTATGCAAATTTAACTAAACATCCTGTATTTCTATTTGCAACCCTCTTCACTGATCTTCAGAGTACTCGGCTGTAAAGTAGGAATAATATTTGAAGGATTGTCTTGATGATTAGAGATAGAATATGAAAAACACTGAGCAGTTTTTTTGACACATGCTCAAAAAAGCATCTGTGGAATGAATGAATGATTTACAATACAAAGGCAACTCATTTAACTATATAGTCGAATGGAGGTGAATATACAGACTTAATTGTTTTAATGAAAATAAAATTTAATTTGGATAATTCAGAGCTAGAAAGCTACTGGAAGGCCAACTATACAAATTGTTAATTTTATAGATCAAAGTAACTCATTAATCTCCACCTCTGTTTCACTTTATGCCATGTCAATATAGTCAGCGTCTCCACCTCAGTTTCTCTAGAGACACACTATAGATAATGATATTACCTCAGAGGGGTGTTGTGGGAATTAATTAGTTAATATTTTTTTCAGTCTCTGAAAAGAAACTACCTCTTACATCAATGTTTATTATTAGTTATTAGAACCAAGATAAAAAATTTGAGCTGAGAATAGTCTTGCAATAGCACATTAATTCAGCATCCATTATTT
The DNA here is from genome assembly GCA_004024925.1 of Scalopus aquaticus. Taxonomy (NCBI): domain Eukaryota; kingdom Metazoa; phylum Chordata; class Mammalia; order Eulipotyphla; family Talpidae; genus Scalopus; species Scalopus aquaticus. Next base: position 27,704 of record PVIJ01003418.1, read on the forward strand.
AAACTCTGGATCTAGATATAGGCACCAGCTTCTCTAAAACTCAACTGCTAATTTTTTTTTTTTTTTTTTTTTTTTAAAGATTTATTTTTTATTTTTTATACATGCAAGCTGGGGTACAGGCCAGAGGCGTGGGGCGGCGAGAGGGTTCACCAGAAACAGAGTGGGAAGCAGCACAGGCAGACCAGAAACACACTGCTGAGGGGAGCAGCGGGCGAGGCAGGAGAGGTCTGCCACGCCATGTGGGATTCTCCCCGGCCGGGCGTCGAACTCGCGTCGCCGCTGCCGACAGCTCCACAGCGCAGCGCTCAACCGCTGCGCCACCGGGGAGGCCCTCAACTGCTAATTTTTAAGGCTGACATATGTGGTTATGAAAAAAGATATAGGGTGACAACAATTGATGCAAAGGAAACATTGTATTTCTAAAAATTTCTAAGCTCTAGTTTATGACATACAGCAATTTTAGATTGTTGTTTAATACAACAAAAGGATTTAGATTTTGTAGTATATCTCCTTGAACTCTAGGTGACCAGCTATCTCTCACTTTTTCTTTATCTGCTTGTGTCTTTACCATAAGGGAATGGCAGAAACTGTTTCCTAGCAGCAATTGATTTTCTTTCAGTTGGAAGGTCATGTGATCTGACAGTATCTCTGAAAGTAAATGCCAAGAATAGGCAGTTGCCAGTCACCCATAATTAATGTCCTTGGTCGTGCATATGGTTTTGTACATTACTTTAGGACAGAGTACCTATGGGTAGAAAAATGTAAAGAAGTGGATCAATACCCAAGAAGACAGCATTTTAAAAAATGTATCCTTTTCATTTCTTTAACCACAACTAATGCAAAGCATAGGCTTTCTGATTCCATTTTCAGGATAAAGATAACTGGTCTAAAGGGATCTAAACAGCAATTGTACAAATGGCAATGATGTCAAGGGAACTCCTCTGAGCAAGTTGACAGTAGTTCTCCAGGGAATCTGAGGTGCATATCATTTCCCAGGGGTGCTGCATGACTTCTTCTAGCATCCAGCTAGAGGAAGATGGAAATAGGCTGCTGCTGTGTTCTTTTATTATCTTGTTTTCCATCTCTGTGTCCTGTTTGATCCTATTCCTTTCTCACACTTCCTGCCTGAAACTCTCTGGGACTGCATTTGAAAAGAATTTATTTTCTTTAATAGGAATCATTTGTAGTCTGAACACTCTTTACCTCCCACTTACCCACCCAAAGGCAGAAGCAAACATCATTGTAACTGACCAGCAAGTGTTGAAGTTGTTCAAGATCACCTTGCCATGAACTTTGTAGAAGCTGCCTTTGGGGAGCCTGGATTCCAGTGATCGACAAGAGTTGTCTTTGCACATCACAATTAGCCACATGGACTGCAGTTTGATTGCTGTAATTGCAAAGGGTGATATCTGCTCCCTTTTCTAGCAGAAATCCAACAACCTGCAACACCACAACATTCATATTTAGTATTTTTTTAGTACCAACTGTGTCTTCAGGGCTGGACAGAAAACTTAGATGTATCTCTGATTTATGATATTGGAAAGGGGAATAAGAGAATAATAAGAATGAATGGTTGATTTTGATGTAGGTGACTACCTTTTTCCAAAATTTTGCTAGTCAAAAGTTTCCAAGATATGGATGGTTTGGGAATGCTATTTTTTTTTATCTTATTAAATTTATTTTCTTACACTGTTGTTCATTTTTGTACAGTCTTTGATTTCTCCCCTGATGTGTAGTCCCCACAGTTCTCCCACCATCATAGCATCTATGTGCTCTTCCCTGTTTTGACCTCTCTCCCTCCTGCTGTTTGCCTCAGATCTACTGTCACCTTGCAAGTTTTATCTTTTTCCTGACCCTTTGTTTGGTTGCTCTCTATATAGTTCCACATATAAGTGAAATCATCCAATATTTATCTTTTTCTCTTTCTTTTTGTTTATTTCATTTAGCATAATGGGAATGCTATTTTTTTAAGAAATAGAGATCTGTGAGTAATGTTAAACCCATTGAAATTCTATTAGTATCACCTACGATATGGAATGTAACCACCCCCCTCCCAATTCAGGCTTATAGGTTCTTGAATGTTGTAAGTATTTATACAAATATTTTTAGGGAGAAAAATATACTCTATTCAAAATGGTGAGGCATAATTGATTCAACAAATATGGACTGAGTGAGTAATGGGTGTAAAGAACTATCTTTGGTGCTGAGACTCCAAATAAGCAAGATGTGAGAATCCTTTTAAGGCATTTACAGTTTAGTGAGGAACAGAGACAGATAAAAAGGCAATTTCAACACAGTGTGATAAATGTAATTATGGAGTAAGTACAGAAGACTGAAGGGACACTTGGAAGAAACCTATTAAGCTGCCCAGGAAGGCTTATTAGAGAAAGTGATTTTTAAGCAGAGAACTAAAGGATTAGATTCACTTAACCAGGCAAATCTTGGGCGAAAGATCATTTCAAGCAAAGTGCGATGGATGTCATGATCTGAATTGTGTCTCCTCAAAATTTGTACTTTGAAGCCCAAACCTCCAATGTGACTGTATTTGGAGAGAGGGCCTCTAAGGAAGTGAGGTTAAATAAGGTTATAATGATGGGACCCCCACCCAATCTGATAGGATTTGTCCTTATAAGAAAAACATCAGCGAGTTTGTGTGCTCTCTTTTTTTTTTCTTTTTTGTCAAATGAAGACAAAAAGAAAAGGCAAGTCATCTACATGTGAGGAAGAGAGCTTTCACCAGAAACCAAACAAGCCAGAACCTAGATCTTATATGGCCCTCTCTCCAGAACTATGAGAAAATAAAATTCTATAGGTTAAATCACCCAGCTAATGGCATATTTGTTATGAAAGTCTAAGATGATCAATTCCGTGGACAGAGGACAACTAATACTAGAGATCTGGATGAAGTTAAGCATGGATGACATGCAGAAGGGAAGAAAGAAATGTGATAGAGAAATCATCAGTAGCTAAATATTGAAAGGTCTTACCAACCCTACGCAATGAAGAGTCAGTAAAAAACTTTAAGACTTTAAGCAGGGAAATTTCACAATCAATTAGTGGTTTTAAAAAATCATTCTAACTGCTTAAATAGAATGATGTGGGGAAGAATGGAAGAGAGACTAATGAGGAGATTACTGTAGTAGCTTCATGGAGAGATGATGGTGAGTGACTAAGGGACGTGACAGTGGAAATGAAATGGTTGAGGGCAAAACCAGAAACACTTAGGAAGTAGAACTGATTAATTGTGGGAGCTGACGGTGAGCCAGAAATCAAAGCTAACTCCTAGATTTCTGATTTCAGTCAATTTTTGTCCATTTTCCCTGTTGCCACAGCAGGCCAGGCTACCATGATCTCTTGCCTGAACCAATACAACAGCCTGCTAATAGGTGTTTTCATTTCTAAATGTTTTTGCAGGAAACCCATATTGACTAGAATTAAAAAGTCAGATAACAGCTAGTGTTGACAAGGATGTGGAGAAATCAGGAACTTAATACACTGCTGGTGGAAATGTAAATGGTATAGATCTTTTGAAAAAATTGTCTGGCACCTTAAATGTTTAAACATAGTGTTATCATATGGCTCAACAATTCCACTCCTAGGAATATTAGGAGGGAAATGAAAAAGAAAGGAAAATATATGTATATAACAGAATGTATACACAAATACAACAGTCATAGTAGTTAAAAGATAAAAACAACCCAAATTTCCATTAATGAACAAATGGATAAATATAATGTGACATAGTCTTACAATGGGATCTTAATTCTGCTATAAAAAGAAATGAAGTACTGATACATGCAACAACATGGATAAACCGTGAAAATGGCTAAGTGAAAGAAGTCAATCACAAAAAAATCACATACTATATAAATCCATTCATATGAAAGTCTGGAATAGGAAAATTGATAGACATACAGAAGGAAAAAGATAAATATCGGATGGTATCAACTGTATGTGGAATATAGAGAAGCCAAACAAAAGGTCAAGAAAAAGACAAAACTAGCAAGCTGACCATAGATCTGAGGCATGCAGTAATGCAGGGGAAGGGAGAGGGACCAAAACAGGGAAGGGATGAACACAAGGGAATGTAGTGATGGTTCACAGGTAATATGGTGGCAGGAGAAATATGGGGAGTATGACATAACAAAATAAATAGATAGATAGATAAAAGAAAATTTATAGACATAGAAATTACATCAGTGGTTGCTTAAGATCGGGGCTAGGGAAAGGATAGGGAGTGATAGCTAAAGGTTATGGGGTTTCCATTTTTTCTGCTTTTTTGTTTGAGGGGTTGGGAGTTCTTTTTGAAGTGATAAAATGTTTTAAAATTGACTGTGATGATGACTGCACATCTTTGGGAATATACTAAAATCTATTGAATTGTACACTTCAAATGAATGAATTTTATGGTATGTGAATTAAATTTCAATAAAACTGAATACCTCATATATGCAAACATTTTTTTCCTAACAAAGAATTTTTGACTTTGTTTTACCTTTGTCCCAACTACTTCTCAAATGTCTTTTGTTATTATGTTAGTCTTGGCATAAATGTGACCACATCAGTGAGGACATTCTGGCCACCTTATTATCAGCAGATTCATTCTATTTATTACTTCAAAGCACCAATAGCAATTCATAATTTATTTAAGTGCCTTTATTTTCTTTTCTGCTGTGTTTCACCTTCAAAATAATGTAAACCGACAAGGGGAAATGATCTTATGCGAATAAATATTTTATGAATGAGTGAGTGAGTGGGTGAATGAATGATTTAAAATAAATATATGATGATGCTATTTACTGAAATAAAAAACACTCTCAGGATGATTGGGTTTGGGGGGATATGATGACAATTTGGACATGAGTGTTTGAAATGTCTGTGATATATAAGTGGAGATGAACAGTTGGAAGTTCAACAGTTGGAAGTTCATGTGAAATATGTATGCTTGAGTAACAGATTAAGAGTCATCCACACATTACTGAGAAACAGCAACATCTACCAAAAGAGAAGAATCCATAAATGAGACAGGGAGATGTTGCCATCAGTGGGGAAGGAGAGGGGCAGAATGAGGCCAATGGAAGCAAAACTTCTGTCCAATACTGCTAAGAACTGAAAGAGACCAAGGGCATTATAGGTGATGTCGGTAAAAACAATTTCAATGAAATGTTAGAGAAAGATGGCAAACTGCAGCTTGATGAGGTGAGGAAGTGAAGACACTGAGAATTGACCAGTAGAACATTCTTTAGAAAAACTGTTGAAAGAACTTCTAGCAATCCAGAAATGTATGTTTCTGTTACTCTTATGAGAAGACATACTCAACACCTTCATTCTAAACTGTTTTCATTTAGTGAACACTTCTGGAATATAGTGTCTCCTTCTGGAGCGACAGGAAGACATGCTTACTATTCATTGCAAAAGACTCAAGTTCCTAAGCTCAGGGTTCCTCTCTTATAGTGCAATGTGAGGGTATTACCAGGTTCTCTTCATATTTTCCTGTAGAAGTTAGGACTCAGGGAATGCAAGCAAATGCTGATGCTCTGGCTATCACTTTTGTGAATATCACTGCCATTTGTCTCTGACTCAGTAGTCTCGTGTCTTCTACCAGACTCTCAAACTGTGGAAGGTTACTTGTTAGCTTACAAATAAGGAGAAATGTCACAGCTCCAGCCAGAAAGCAATGTGGCTCTGGCCACTGAGTGAAGTGTCCTTGAAACGAAAACAGGTGGTATCAATAATAATGACCTTGCCACCTGATATAGAGTTCTGCCAGGATTGAAAACACTGGCAATTCATTTGGTTGAGCAACCAAAAGACTTCAAGAAGCCAAAATTATGTGTTTTCCCCATGTTCCTAGTCCACCCTCCCTTTGTACCTCAACCTCCACTGTTTTAAGGAAAATGATTATTAGAAGAGGAGCCAGGGAACACTGACTTCAGAGTGGGTTGGAGCTCACAGCCACCTATGTAAGTATGCTGTTGGAGGGGAGACACTCAAATGTTTATGGCTTTCTTGTATTCAGATTCCCAGGTCTCTCCTATCCAGTCCCTTGGGGAAAATGGAGTCCAAATTCAGCTAAGGATGTTTAGGAAAAGTCTAAAGTAAGAAAGGAAAACTACTATGATCCTGGTGAGACTCTGTAAATCAATTCAATCAAGACTCTGTAAATCAAGTTAGTCAATTCATTGAACTGGGTCATTCAGTTCAACGGCTTCTACGTCTGATTGTATAATAGGAATTAACATTTTTTTCCTTTAAAGTTTATTTATACATACAAGCTGGGGTACAGGCCAGAGGCATGGGGCAGCACGAGGGCTCACCAGAGACAGAGCTGGGAGCAGAACAGGCAGATGACGGAAATACACTGCTGAGGGGAGCATCGGGTGAGGCAGGAGAGGTCTGCTGTGCTATGTGGGACTCTCCCCAGCCGGGCGTCGAACTCGCGTCGCCGCTGCCGACAGCGCCACAGCGCAGCGCTTAACCTCTGTGCCACAAGGGAGGCCCTGAATTAACGTATTTTAAGCATGTATTTTCCAATTCTATTAAGTGTTAGGGAGGATTCTTCTGATCATGGGTCAGTAAATAGAGAAGTATTAGTATTTTTGGAGTCTCTGACCCTTTTCAATCTCTATGACAGATAATTTTGCCAACAGGGATCCTCTGGCAAAGGGAGTCAGTCACCATCTAGAGGAATCAATTGGGGACTTGGACTTTGGCTCTCTGCAAGTCTACTAAGTATATCACTTTTGCAAAGTGAATATTAGCTGGCTAGTGAGCTCCTGTCAAAACTACAATCTGATCCAGGGAGGTCTTATAACCCTCAGGCCCAATATTCCCATTTTGGGGTGAGTCAATTAGGATTCAAGGACAAATAAGATGGGAAAGGCTCAATATGATTTGCTTGTCAAATGGGAATGCATACTGCAGTATTCATTCTGCAGTAGGCTTGGCCCCTTTGGCATCTTCACTTTACATGAAAAAGTGAGAAATTTTATCCTCCACTCCACCATGTGAAGCAAAAAAAAGTCCCTCAGAGGGACTTCACTTCATAGGTGATTCTCGGGCTACCTGGAGCTGGGTCACTGATAGTTCAGTCAAGTTGAAACCTGATATTGTGCACTGGGTTACTGCAGTTGGTAGCCCTCAGGGCCAGCTACGCAAAACTGACAATGGACATGGTTGTTCCATTCAGTGGGTAGAACTAAAGGCTGTCTCACAGCACTGGCTAATACTATCCTTGATGGACTTTGCCATATTTTCATTGATTTTCTTGGGCTACTTTCAATCACCTTGCCATTGGGCCTCCCACTTGGAAAATTATAGATAAGCAGATTAAAAACTTCTCTCTTTAGAGCCATAACATATGGAAACATATTGTCTGGGTCAACTCATATAGAAGCTTATGGCAAGCGTCCATTCTCTGATGAGATTGATAGGTATAAAATTGTTTATTGACACTGCACAACCCAGATTGTGACCACTACTGCTTGCATCCTTCATTGTATCAGAAATGTCAACACAACCACCAATATAGGCTGGGTACAAAGTAGGGAACTCTATGTCTTTGACAGAGGAGTGAAGTTGTAGCTACTGAAATGGGACACTTAGATTTTTGTCATGATGGAGTGAGAGCAACAATCCTGCTACCTAGGTACAGAACCTCTTACAATCATGAATTCATGGGTGAGAGGGATATTAATAGTATTAATCTTTAAAAACCAACCTGGAAGCTTTCCTCATGAAGGAAACTGTCATGGTGTGACTCTCCCAAACTGCTACAAGCACCTAAGTTGAACGGACTTCTGGGTCTGCCTTGCTCTGCCACATAGCCCTAATCATGATTTGATTCCCTAGTCCCTTAGCCTAATCAAGAAATACATTTCCAACAATAGCCAACAAGCCCAGGCCTTGCACCTTCCATGAAAAACACCTCTAATTTCTCATCACCTCATTCCTATAGTCATTATTCACTCATTCCATGAAGGCAGATAAATGTTATTGACTGTTGGGGAGGACAAAAAGGACAGACAATCCTCCCAAATTAAGGACTAGGGTCAATTATTCAAACTGAATTGTGAATCCTAGAGTCAACCAGCCACATGAGGCACTGCCAATCTCTGCCCCAGACTGTTGTAGACTTCACTTGATGGGGCAGCAACACTTGTAAACACTTCTTCTGTCCCCACCCCCGTGTCTATACTGTTTATAGGGAAACCTACCATCATCTTGTATCCCTCCTGGAAAACATGAGTACTTGAACCTTAGGTGTAGTTACAAGAAACCTTTCAATATTTAAGGAAATACCATCATTCAATGACTCAGATGACTGCAGAGCTCTCCCCAATATGAAGTTGCCCTTGGTTAGTTGGGGGTACTTCCCAGAGGGATAGCTAACTTGTCATATATGTGCTTCCTGCAGAGCAATTATCCCCAATACAGAAGTCACTGAATAAAATGTTGGAACAAAACTTGCCCCGACTTTAGCTGAAGTTATCAATAACACCACTTCATTCCTGAAGGACATTCAGGTCAGTAGTCAAGTCACTGACCAGGGTTGTGATGGGTGAGATTTACCCTAGGCTTCCTCCTGTGGGCCAAGATGAAATGCATTATATACATTATAACTGGATTTATTCCTTGGATCAAGTGGAAAGATCAATAGAAAACAAGGAAAAAGCCATTTGGGTTTCTAAGAAAGACTGATGGTTTATGGGATTACTTCAGTTGGAGGGGTAAAAGACCCTGGATGGCATGGTTAAAACCAGAATCAGTATGAGCTGATTCTTCTGCTTAGAGTCCAAATTGATAGTAGCTTTATTTTAATGCTGTATGAGTCAAATTTAGTGATTTGGTTCCAGCCTTTGCCAGTCAGATTAATCAGAGTAGTCAACACAATAGTATACTTGGGGGAAGCCTCCCTGGTGGCACAACGGTTTAAGCACAGCATTATGGGGCTATCCAGAGCCACTGCAGCATGAGTTTGATACCTGGCCAGGGAGAATGCCACATGGCGCAGCAGACCTCTCCTGCCTCACCTGCTGCTCCCCTCAGCTGTGTACTTCAGTCGTTCTACCTGTTCTGCTCCCCACTCTGTCTCTGGTGAATCCTCTCACCATCCCACACCTCTGGCCTACACACCAGTTTGTATGTATAAATAAACAAATCTTTAAAAAAAATAGTATACTCAGGAGAAAATGCACGAGAAGCCATGCCAATGTAGAAATGAAGCACAGATATTGTTAGGAGACGTCTCTATGGGTTACTCACATTTCTACAAATCTTGTGAGCTGAGGCACTGGCTGCCTTCATTCTAGATTGTCTTTTTAGTTTGTTTGTATGGCAAACACCTTAGAAGATAAAGTGTTTTCCTCTGGAACAAAGGGTAGGTATGTAAACCACCCATTATAAAGGATTTGGGTTTTTTAAATTGAGAGTTTCTCTCCTGCACTCCAACTAACTGCATGAGGAGGGGTCATCTGAACCTCTTCCAGTCACCATGTGAGATTTGGGGTTTAGGGAGCTCTTACAAAACTGCTAATACTCCATAGAAGCTGATATGCTAATATGCTAAATTGCTAATACTCCGTAGCTACCAATATGTGTAATAAACTGCCCTGCATCTAGTTTTCTTTCTGCTGCTAAGTCCAAGAAGCCAAGAAATCATGGTAGGCTAACTGCCTAGATCCAAGTAGGATAAAATCTCAGATCTTTCATAGTTCTTTACAGAAGTCTATAGGCAAAGAAACCTGAGAGAGGAAAGGAAGTGGTCAGATGAGCTCCTCCCCAAGGAACCAAGGGCAACCTCATATTGGGGAGAACTCTGCAGTCATCTGAGTAATTGACTGATGGTATTTTCTTAAACATTGAAACATTTCTTATAACACTTAGGTTCAAGTCCTCATGTTTTCTAGGAGGGATACTAGATGATGCTAGGTTTCCATATAAACAATATAGTCTGTGGTGGGGCGTTGCAATTGTTGTTGCCCCACCAAGTGAAGTTTACAACAGTCTGGGGCAGAGATTGACAGTGCCTGGTTGATTGGTGTGGCTGGTTGATTTTAGCTGTCACAATTCAGTTTGAACAGTGGAGGTTTTAGTCTATGTGACAATAGAAGGAATATATCTGAGTATAATTAAAGGCTGTTGGAAAGCAGTATCTTTGCTTATAATATCAAAAATATGAAACACACAGATGTCCAGCAAGGTAGGGTAGACAGAAAAGTTGTGGCGTAAATGGAAAATTAGATGGCAGTAAAAATGAAAAACCATTGCTACATGTCTTAAAATTGATGAATCTGAAAATCATAATAATGAGTAAAGGAAGCAATTTACAGAGGAACACATGCAGTATGAGTTATTTCTATAAAGCTTAAAAACATGAAAGAGTAGGGGCCTTCTTGGTAGTGCAGTGGGTTAAGTCTCAGCACTATGAAGCTGTCCAGAGCCACTGCAGCACAAGTTCGATACCCAGTCAGGGAGCTTCCCACATGGCACAGCAGACCTCTCCTGTCTCGCCCACTGCTCCCCTCAGCAGTGTATTTCAGCCAATCTGCCTATTCTGCTCCCCACTCTGTCTCTGGTGAATCCTCTCACCACCCCACACGTCTGACCTATACCCAGCTTGTATGCATATATAAATAAATCTTTTAAAAAAACATGAAAGAGTAAACAATGTATTATTTACGAATATATGCATAGATGACAAAACTAAGGAAATCATTAAACTCAAATTCAAGATAATGTTTACACAGGGCAGGGACACAATTCAGGAGGAATATAGAAAAGGTTTTTGAGGCATGGAAATGTTCTAATTTTTGTATTGGATGGTGAATAGATGGGTCCTCATTTCTTTTCTTTATGTTGTATGTATGTATGTATATCTATAGATATGTATGTATATGTATCTATTATGTATCTATGTATACATGCACATGTTTCTTTTTTAGCATGTGGTTACTTTTGCAATTTGTCTTAAAAGCCTTAATAGAAAAGTGTCAAAAAAGAAAAACAAGTTAAAAATACAGTCAACAGAGTAGTTAATTGAGGCAGCAAAGGTAACCAGATAGGCTGAGTGTCCACTTGCATTTAGATTCCCAAAACTTCGGGAGGCACAGACCTGTATGGTGGAGTGAATTTTGTCTTTTAAATCCATTTTCCCATTTTAAGCCCTTTCCTATTCTCCTTGAAGTCTCTTCTAGGTTGTGTCTCCAAGTTCAAAGTGCTCATATTGTTACCATTGTCATCTGCTTTTTTAAAAATGATCTACTAAGTTCCCACACACAATGGTATGCATTACCAGTAAAACGCAAATGGATTCATTAGTTTATCCACTTAATAGATATCTATTAAGCATCTAGGTATGTCAGGCACTCTGCTTGTAGTTGGATATATAACAGAATAAAAAGGACAATCAACTGCCCTTCTATGTCTTATTATTTATTTACTGCTATTTTCCTACTTTCAGGATTGTGTGTATTTATTAAAGCATGGAATAAATTTCCAGGTACTGATGGGGAGTGAGAGTAGACAAACACAGGTGCAATATATTTGACTTACCTTTGTAACTACCTTGGAGCCTAATATATTGCCTGGGTATGGCAGGAATATCTATTCAGGGACAGAATAAAAATGGTGCCAATCAAGATTATTTAGGGTCTCCCAGTTCTCTCTCCAGCCTTCTCCCAAAACACACACACACACACACACACACACACTTTGTGCCTTCAGACATTCTTTCATGAAGATGGGTGATTGTGTTACTCCCAAACAACTCATTTTGGTATCCTAATCTTGAAAACCATCCATGCACCTCAGGACCATATATGTTACCTCTGTTAGGTTTTCTTCTGCTGCAGTAATGAGGGGTGTATTTCCAGTCTTTGGGTGCTGAAAGTCAAGGTTCCCAAGGATGGAGTGGACTTTGGTAATTTGATCACAGATCAGTTCCACATCACCTCTTGAAACAATTTCCAGGAAGTCATGAATCAGCTTATTTTTATTCATCTTGCTAGTTCTATATAACTGCCTTCAAGAGAAGAGAAGCAATTTTATTAAATGAATACCTGAAAAGCAGTGGTCAGTTCAAATATAACCTATTCTGTCTTTATTATCGCCTATTTCCTTCTTTTATATTTAAAAATATTGTTACAGTTTTAAAGATAATTTTGAGAAAGGGGAGAACCCTGCAATCCCATCAGCCTTGACTCTTTACACATGTCTTAAATTTGGAATAACAACAATGTTATTGTTGCTTTGTAAGCTCTGCTGTGGTACATGAGAAGAAAGAATAAATCAGCTTTCCAAGACAGAGAGCCCAGGCTATGGGACCTCACAAAACCTGTGTTCAAATCCCTCCAACACAGATTGCACTGGTCAACAAATTTTTACAACAGCCATGTTACTGAAATAAAATTAGTCATTTCCTATGAATTTGTCTGTGCTCAACACGAATATGACAGTCAAATTCTAATTTTGGCTCTAGTTTTTTTTTGTATCTGCAATAAATTGATGTTTACATCATGAAATGCATGCTAATAGTAATAGGCCTACAGTTAATACCTGTAAAAAATCAAGTCATAGATTACTTCTTAGATTTCTTCGCTTGTCTCTTGTACAGCTGTTCAGGAATAGAATAGATGGAAGACGGTTTCCACTGTGCAAAAGCACAGCCTTAACACTCAGTTTCCCAGAGTCTAGATATAGTCTCCATTCTTGTGGGTCATGAGTGATTTCTAAGGCATTCATGAAGCCCTCGATAACGGAACAGAATACCAGAGTTCTTTCCTTTCTGAAGAAAGGCTCCAACTGCTGGTGGCGCTTTTGATACCAAGTAATTGTCACATCTTCTTCTAGAAGATTCCATTGTTGGAGTCTTGATCTTAGCAATTCTGCCTTGTTCTTGGATAAGTCCAAATCACAAACCAGGTCATTGCGTTCTTCCTGTGTTAGTCTGTGTGGGGTTGATGATGCACCACAGTGAAAATCTGGATCGCTGCATGCTGATGGAACAGGAGAACAGGTTGGCTCACCCTTGTCCTCATCAGATGAATCAAGAGAATCTTCTGCTGGAGGTTCTGGAATAGGAAGTCCCTCACCATGTGAATCTAGTCTCAATGCAGACAGACTGTTTGGGTAGACTATTTTTGACTTCCATTGCTTCGTTATTCCGCCGGAAAGAGGAGGAAGCAAGCAGAAGTAACATTCTTTTATATGGCTACTTGGGTCTCTCCACACTTGGGGACTGCAAATGGCGTTGATGGTCTTTTGCCATTTAACCACTGTGAAAACTGTGCTGTACATGTGGCACAGCATAGATGTGCGGCCCAAGGCTTGTCTTGGTCACCAACCTTGCATCTGAAGTAAAGATGTAAGCCTTCTTCACTTGAGAAGTGATCCTTTTCTTCCGGTTGGCAAATGTCACTTCCCCACAAGAGCAGAAATTGTCCATGCTATTAATGCACTTTCGAGGCATTCCTGTTCTGTATTGTGCCTAAATGGATACAATGATAACAGTTCTATGGAACAGTAGCTTAAACTCTCTCGCACAAAGTCTGATTTATTTATTTATGCATACAAGCTGGGGTATAGGCCAGAGGTGTGGGGTGGTGAGAGGATTCACCAGAGACAGAGTTGGGAGTAGAACAGGCAGATCGACTGAAGTACAGTGCTGAGGGGAGCAGCAGGCAAGACAGGAGAGGTCGGTTGCACCATGTGGGAAGCTCCCTGGCCAGGGATCGAACTTGTGCTGCAGTGGCTCTGCATAGCTTCACAGTGCTGTGCTTAACCCATTGCGCCACCAGGGAGGCCCCCAAAGTCTGAAATATTTTCAGTGTTCAACCTTTCCAACAGGGCTTTCTATAGTGCACTGCTGACATCAGTTTCCTTTAGCAGCCGCCTAGCAATAGTATTGCATTGCATCAGAAAATGATGCAATCAACTCTGGATGATGTGTGCATGATGGTATTATGCAATGCAATGCAATATTACATCATTCTAGGCTGATTTAGGATGCTGTTGCAGTCCTAATGGGTAAATTTACACGGTGAAACATATAAAATGAATTATATGAAATATCTTCAAAACGAGAGCTAATAAAAAATTTTCAGGGTTATATTCATGTTCAGCACACCAAGATACTACAGATCCGGGCCTTTTTAAGTCAGTAATGATCTCACTGTTGACCAGTGTTATCAACTGTGTGACCTTGGGCATGTGACTCAATGTTTGCGCTTTATTCCTCTTTCTAAAATGGAAACGATAATCCCCTCTTCAAAAGGTTGGTGAGGATATGAGTATTACCACATTCTATTGGTGAAAATTCTGGTGGGATTTTATTTTCTTTAGTGTTGTTTAATCAAAATCCCTATAGTTATTTGCTTAATAGAGAACAATTTATTTAACTGACAGTTCTGTAAACTCCTCAATAGCAGGGCCAATCCATGCCTTATACTTTTATATCCTCTATTGAAGAACATGGTGGCTACCATCCTAGATTTTCAAAAAAGTCCTAAATTTACATATACCATCTAGGCTTTCCAGATCACTGAAATTTTGGAATCATCAAACCACCTTCCCCATTGAGCCTTATGCTGCTGGAAACAGCAGAAAATGCATTGTCAGACTCTATTTCAACTTCTGTATCTGACTCCATGGTTACTGTATGTAGGCACTTGATAGTTCATTAAATAGGCAGTTTATGCAGTAAACTAACATTTGGTTGAAAGTGAAAGAACAAAAGGTCCACTTCATAGTACAACTTTGTGATGAAAAGCAAAGAAAATAAACAAGAAAAAGTCTACAGTTGGTCATCAATTCTCTATAACAAACAAACAAACAAACAAATGCCATCAGAATTAATGGGCCAGATGACACAGAGCCTTCTTTCTCAAAGAGAATATATACGACACCCCAGAAATAGTAGCATTTAAGAAATTCATCCCTTCAAGCAGATATAAAATGTCCTTTAGGAGCTTTCATTGACCTGTCACAATAGGACATAATACAAAATAGTTAAGATGAAACACTGAGAAAATGCACTGAGAAAATACCTGATTAAGTGTCAACGCAAACAACAGATAATGAATCTTATATATCTCAGAGAAATTTGAGTAGTGCCTTGTAGGAAGGAACATAGGTACTTTAGGAAGATTATTATATCCAAGAATAGAAAAGCAGAAACAAACAAACAAATTGAAAGTAAAGCTCAACAGGATTTGTTAGTAGTTTGCCATAGAAAATGAAAGATCAGTCCAAGGTGATGGCTCTGGGAAACTGAGGAAGATCTGATGCTGGGAGAAACAGGCATTCGCTGTCAGAGAATGATAATAGATGAGGTCAACCACACAGCCAGTATGTGAGCAGTTGTCCCTATGGCCTTAGTTTAGTGTAGTTTCCTAAACTGAGCATAAGAATTATGCTGTCCCTGGTTTTAAGAGTCCCAGGTTCCTTTTGATTCAGTAGACCTCAAATAAAGCTAGACAACCCCCATCCTTTTTTGTTGTTCAAACAGTCTTTTTTTTAAACAGACATTATTTTTTCAGAGTAGTTTTAGGTTTACAACAAAACTGAGCAGGAAGTACAGAGTTCCTCTATAGTCCTTGTTTCCCCTCCTCCCATCAACACAGCCTCCTCCACTATCAAGATCCAGCACCAGAATAGTACATTTGTTACAGCTGATGAACCTACATTGACACATAATGATAGTACAAAGTCCAGAATTTACATTAGGGTTCATTCGAATTAGGTGTTGGACATAGGTGTTGGACATCTTAGGGTTTCAGGCAAATGTATAATGAATATATGCACCATTATAGTATCCTACAGAGTAGTTACAGTGCCCTGAAAATCCTCTACGATTAGTCTATTCAACCCACCCTCTTCACCAAACCCTGGTCACCAATGGCCTTTTTACTGGCTCCAGGTTGCATCTTTTTTATGCTTTAGCACTCAGATGATTCCTACCTAGATAACTTCTGGAAAAACTGACATAATGATTAGAATCCCTACACAAATGCAATACACTTTATTTTCTAATTGACATTTATCATTACTGCTTGTGAGCCTCCCTGGTGGCCTAGGGGTTAAGTCTCGGTGTTATCACAACTGCAGCCTGAGTTTGATCCCTTGCCAGGGAGCTAACCCATACATAGCACAGCAGATTTCTCTTGTCTTGCCTGCTGCTCCCCTCACCAGTGTATTTCAGTAAATCCGCCTGTTGTGCTCCCCAATCTGTCTCTGGTGAATCACCATTCACTCTCCTGCACCTCTTGCCTACACCCCAGTTCTTCTATGCAAAAAAAAAAAGTCTTAAAAATTTTTCTTATCATTTCTGTTTGTCATTCCTTCTAATTTCGTTTCCCAAAAAAATTTCTAACAGAGAATAGATTGAAATACAGGATGAATTATTCAAATATTTTCCTGTCTTTGCTCAAACTGATGTTATATAATAGTAATAATAATATAATAATAATGAGAGCAATAATATCCAACATTTATTAAATGATTTCTATATGGCATACATTATTATAAGTGAAGTACATATGTTTTATCTATTTTATATCAATAAACACCATGACCAGAACCAGAGTAGTGTTAACCTAATTTCACAGATAAAGAAAATAAGGGACAGAGACTGGCAAAGTGGTATCTCACACTGGTAAGATGTAGGTGCTAATGTCCAAAAATAATTTATACAAAAAGTATTTAAAGGAGCATTTGTAAAATGGGCCTATTTCATTTTCTCATTTGCTGGTTTAATCATACTCCTCATTAGTAGAATGGGGCTTTGTCCAGGTTTCCTCATTTCATTTTTCTTTTTCAATTCTGATACCCTCTTGGGGCCTCCCTGGTGGCGCAGCAGTTAAGCGCTGCACTGTGGAGCTGTTGGCAGCAGCGAAGCGAGTTCGACGCCTGGCCCAGGAGATTCCCACATGGTCTGGCAGACCTCTCCTGCCTCACCTGCTGCTCCCCTCAGCAGTGTATTTCCATCATTTTGCCTGTTCTGCCACCCGCTCTGTCTCTGGTGAACCCTCTCGCCGCCCCACGCCTCTGGCCTGTACCCCAGCTTGTATGCATAAATAAATAAATCTTAAAAAAATTTTTTGATACCCTCTTCCACTCCCCTCTGCCTCACAACAACCCAGTCTAATGTGTCTAAGAAATACCCAGAAATAAGTGTGTATTTTTATAAGGCACATACTGGTGTTAAATGTATGTATTTTTTAACTATGCACAAATGATATTGTGCTGTAGCTCTTGTTAAGCATTAGCCTTACGTATGTGAACCTCTGGCTATTTGCTTCTGATAGCAGCAAAGTATACAACCATCATATTTTATTATCCCTTTCCTTGCTAATGCACATTTAAATTGCCTGCAACTTCACACTCCACAACAACACAATGATAAGTACTCTAGTTACCTATAAGTATTCTTGTTATGCATCAGGCAAGAATTTCTCTGTAGCGAATGAGTCCAGTATATTTAACTTCACTAAATATTGCCAGATTGTTTTCCAAAATGGCTGTATCAATTTATACTCCCTTCAGTAGTGCCTCACTGTTTTCTTTAAGCTCTTCTAAGAGAAGAGGACATTTGGTTGATTATCCTAATCACTAGCATTGAATAAGGAGTGCAGTAGGAAAGCTCCCAAGGAATGAAAGAGCAAATGATACATATACTTGAAATCAGGTCACAGAAAATATTAAAGCCAGTAGATATATCTGACCCAGCAAAATGCTTTGCAGCTTGTATTGATATACTTATTTTATTTTATTTTTTTAAAGATTTATTTTTTATTTATACACACAAGCTGGGGTACAGGCCAGAGGCGTGGGGCAGTGAGAGGGTTCACCAGAGACGGAGCGGGTAGCAGAACAGGCAGATCAGAAATACACTGCTGAGGGGAGCAGCGGGCAAGGCAGGAGAAGTCCGCCGCGCCATGTGGGATTCTCCCTGGCCGGGCGTCGAACTCGTGTGCTCCACAGCGCAACACTTAACCGCTGCACCACCGGGGAGGCCCACTTATTTTTTTTTAAAGATTTATTTATTTATACATACAAGCTGGGGTACAGGCCAGAGGCGTGGGGTGGCGACAGGGTTCACCAGAGACACAGTGGGGAGCAGAACAGGCAGATCAGAAATACACTGCTGAGGGGAGCAGTGGGCGAGGCAGGAGAGGTCTGCCGCACCATGTGGGATTCTCCCTGGCTGGGCGACAAACTCGGCATCACGCGCTGCTGACAGCTCCACAGCGCAGCGCTCAACTGCTGCACCACCGGGGAGGCCCTGATATACTTATTTTTGAAAACTGAAAGAGTACTGGCAATATCATTTCAGGTAAAAAAAAAAAAAAAAAAAAAACCCACATTCGGATACAAAGGCTAATTAAATTTGTCCTTCAATGTGTTGAAAGATATTCAAATGATAGCTAGTCAAGAAATAAGTCGCCAGCTTATTCAGACTGTGAAAATAAAAGCTCCAAAATATTTTTCCAATGTTATTTCTCCTAGCAATAAAATGACCTGTGCATTTTATGCAGTTTTAGTTTAATTCTTTAATGTAAGCTAGTATCTGCATTCTAAATAAAAAATTTAAATTTAAACTTAAACCTAACTGCAATCTAAAACTTGCTGACCCAAATCACTACAGCACTGGGAGATGTAGTCACTATTTGGTCATCCACTGTCTTACATTCTCAATAGAGACTGGAGGCAGACAACAAAGACTGAACACATTGCAGCATCCCTAACACAGGTGGTTCTTTCAGTCAGTGTGCACAGATCCACACCACTTTTGTAAGTAAGCTCCATTTCCTCTTCTATAGTCACTCTGTACATTTCATTTTCAGTTTCTTCATTAGGAAAATTTTCTCAATTTTCTCTTTAGAACTGTTTTGATCAATGGTTTTTAAGCAACAGTGTTTCATCCCACAGGGATTTCTAGTGAAGCATTTACTGCAGCCTACTCTTCTTCATTTTTAGTTGCACACATGGTTTATCTACTTGTAAAACAAAATCTTTCAATTAAACTGTACACTGGATTTCAAGTCTTATGTAATTAAGATTTAAAGTAACAGGAATCCCCTTTCATGTTGATAAA
This sequence comes from Scalopus aquaticus, assembly GCA_004024925.1. Classification (NCBI taxonomy): domain Eukaryota; kingdom Metazoa; phylum Chordata; class Mammalia; order Eulipotyphla; family Talpidae; genus Scalopus; species Scalopus aquaticus. The sequence goes on from PVIJ01003418.1 coordinate 46,797, forward strand.
ATATGGCCAAGAATAATATGTGTAATACTGGGGGGTTATAAGATTCTTGTCATATAAAATTAAAAAAATATTTAGGTGATTAAACTAAATTAAAATATTGTCCCTGGGTATAATTCAGTGGAAGCAAGTATTGTTATATACTTTCCTTATCATTACCAGTTTAGCCTGTAGTCCAGTCCATTTGTATAAAGGATTGAAAGGGTTCGCCACAATATTTGAAAAGTTGAAAAGAATTTATTTACAACAGCGCTGAGGATATAATTATTTGAGATTTAGACACAGTTTACTAGTTATTACCTGATTTTCCTCTTCTGGGATATCCTTTGGGGAGGAAAGAAAGTTGCAACATATGGTATTATATAAAACACGAAAAGTGGAGATTTGGCTTACCTATAGTGTATTTTGCCGAGGGAGTTGATACACAGTTGAAGAAACACCAAGCTAAACAGCAGTCAACATCATCCTAATTCACTGTGGCACTCATTTCTGGGATAGCTGTCAACACACACATCAACAAATGATCCACTTAAAAGCAGCATAGATAATTGTCTTTGATTATATTTCAATATTGTACAGCTTAAAGTACTTTTAAAAAAATAATTAAAGCTGAATCTGCATCCACAACTCTTCAGTTAGCTGCAGAGACGGCTTCGTTTACCAGCTGTCACCCAGGCAACCATCCACTGTGCATTTAGCTTGGAGAATTAAAAGGACAATCTCATCCAGGAAGGAAAACAAGTGTACATTCTTCAAAGTTGTTGTTTAAGTGCTTAAAGGAGTTGGACCCCTGTGCCCTACCATGGCTGGCACAATGTCATTATTACCTGACCCACTGAGATTTTCCTCAGGAAACTCATAACTTTGTAATCACTATAATGTGGCAGAAGGGTCTCTTTCCAAATCAGAATATAGATTACAGGGTGAGAATCCAATAGATTTACCCCCAAACTGGTTGTATTCTTAGAGTTATTCTTGAGAAAGTAGCAGTGAATGGAAATTCTTACATTAGAACATATTTCTTGTCCAGACTTGTGATGTTCCAAAGCAAAGCTTCAGTAAATGGACTGTATTTTTGTCTGACTCATAAATAGTAATAAACCCAGCTGAAGGAGACTTTACATTGTGGACTACAAAAATATAATCATAAGGAAGCAGATGCAGGGCCTTGTAAAATATCTCTTCTAAAGAAGTATTGAACATTACATACACTCAACTAACTAGGGTACACATATTTTCTCACAACAGGTAACATTTCTTAAGTGCTTACTAGGTTAGCCATTTACATAAGTGCCACTTAACCCGCAGCACAACTATAGAGTAGATACTATATCGCCACCATCCCTATATTATAGATGAGGAGACTGAGGTTTAGAAACTTTAAGCTAGTAAATGGTAGACTGCCCCTCAGCAGCCTGACCAAATATTGAAATATTCACTTTCATTAATACTATATTAACACAACACAGCACATACATGCACACATACACATACATACAAACACACTAACTCACTGACTCACACACTCACTCATACACAAATCAGGGTGAAAACCCCTCAGAAATTGCTAGGGGTGTATATACTCTTATCACCTAATTCAGCCTGAAGCACCTTGATACTAATCCAAGTACATGCAGGCTGTTACTCTGATTTATTTTCTATGCTCTACCTTGTTTTTACCACCAAAAGGAATGGAACTCTCTCTTAGTTTTTATGTCAAGAGGAAGTTATAACTACTGTAGTTTTTGACTTAGGATTTCTGTAGGGTTATCTTTATGTTCAGATTGGTCTGCAATCCATGAATCTTTCACTGTCTTCCAAAAGAGTAATTAATTATTTTCCTATCTCTCATTTTGAAAAAGTCATTCAAATCATGTTTTTCTTTTTCCTAAGAAATCCAGTTTTTCATAAACATTGGTGAGACAGGCATGCAAAAAAGGGTAACAATTGGTGGTAAGTTCACTGTGGAGCTGGCTAAAATGTTCTAAGGAAGTGTAAAAGGGAAATGTTTAATTTTCTGACTCGAAGGGGTAGAGTATATTAGTTTGTCACAGACTGGTGGCTTCAACAACACAAATTAATTTTGTCACAGTTCTACAGGCTAGAAGTCCAAGATTAAGGTGTTGGCAGATTTGGTTACTCCTGAGGTCTCTCTCCTTGGCTTGCAGATAGCTGCTATTCACCTTGTCTGCATACAGTCTATTCTCTATGCAATAAATCCCTGGTGCTCTTCTGTGGATTCAAATCTTCTCTTCTTATAAGAACATCAGTCAGGTTGTATTAGAGTTCACTCTTGATGACCTCATTTTAATTTAATCTCCTCTTGACAGCCTTATCTCCACATACAGTCACATTCTAAGATATTGGGAATTAGGGCTTCAACATATTAATTTATGGGGAACACAATAACACCCCATAACAAAACGATATAGGGAGTCTTCAGAGAAGAGGTAATATCTAAGTTGAAACTTGAAGGGTAGTTTATCAGGCAAATTATAGACAGAAGGGCAGGAAGATGAAGTAGCATCATGTCCAAAGGAAAGAGAGAAGCATGACATGTTTAAAATAATGTGTTTGAAATGTGCATGTGGTTATCTGGAACACAGAATAATACGTGCAGAAGGAAGGTTATATTTAGGTAAATTAAGAGAGACATTAAACAATTTTATTCAGGAAAAGACCTGATCAAATCTGTATTTCAGAAGGATCCTCTTGACAGCAGGCTTGAAATTTACTTGAAAGAAAGGTGCACAAAGGACTATTAGAAGATTATTATAATGGGGCAGTGAAAACACAATGGTGACCTAACCTAAATCAACATCTCCAGGGATAAACAGGAGGAGCTGAATCAAAGATATTGAAACAAAACAAAACATATTTTAGGTTTTCCAGAGATAAGGCAGGCTATGCTCTTTAGACCAACTTTTCTATGGGCAGCAAGTAAAATTCCTGGAGAAAGTATTTTAAAAATTTCTTAAAAGTAAAAAAGCAACAAAATAGCAAAAAGTTAACAGGCAAAAATATAAGTATGTAAGTGAAAATAAGACTCAGACAGTCAAAGAAGGACCGCTATCATCACTGTCTTCAACGTAACACTAGGAATTTCAGTCAGCACATTAAGGGAAAAGACACCAAAAAAGAAGAAAAAACAAAATTGTTACAGATGGTTGATATGAATGTGTATATGGAAACACAAAAAAATAACTAAGATGATAAATTTACCAACATAACAAATTAAGATAAATTTTAAGAATTACTAAAATAATTTAGTGATGTATTTGGATATAAAATCAATAGATCAGGGGCCTCCCTGGTGGCACAATGGGTTAAGCACAGCACTATGAAGCTATCCAGAGCCACTGCAGCTCAAGTTCTATACCCAGCCAGGGTACTTTAGTCAATCTGCCTATTCTGCTCCCCATTCTGTCTCTGGTGAATCCTCTCACCACCCCACACCTCTGGCCTACACCCCAGCTTTTATGCATAAATAAATAAATCTTTAGAAAAAATCAATAAATCAAGATAAGCTATAAAATAGAAGCCAAAAAAGCAGTTAAAAAATAAAATGTCTG
>PVIJ01003418.1:50465-135859 GCA_004024925.1 Scalopus aquaticus
ATCCCTCAAAGCGAAGGAAGTGAAAGACAAGATAAACAGATGGGATTACATCAAAATAAAAAGCTTCTGTACAGCAAAAGAGACATTAACCAAAACTAACAGACACCCTACCAACTGGGAAAAGATTTTTGCACACAATACATCTGATAAAGGACTGATAACAAAAATTTACAAGGAACTCACACAACTCAACAAAAATAAAGCCAATAACCCAATAAAAAAATGGGCAGAAGAGCTCAAAAGGCACTTCTCCAAAGAAGAAAAGCAAATGGCCAGCAGATACATGAAAAAATGCTCAACATCACGTATAATCAAGGAAATGCAAATCAAAACTACTATGAGATAACACCTCACACCTGAGAGGATGGCACACATTAAAAATACAGGCAACAACAAATGCTGGAAAGGATGTGGAGAAAAAGGAACTCTTCTACACTGCTGGTGGGAATGTGAACTGGTCCAACCACTATCGAAAGCTGTATGGCGATTCCTCAAACTGCTAAACATGGAGCTCCCATATGACCCAGCAATCCCACTTTTGGGAATTTACCCAAAGGACACAAAAACACTAATCCGAAAGGATATATGCACCCGTATGTTCATTGCGGCACTATTCACAATAGCAAAGGTATGGAAGCAACCCAGATGTCCAAAAATAGATGATTGGATCAAGAAGATGTGCTACATATACACAATGGAATACTATTCATCGTGGAAAAGAGATAAACACATGCAATTTGCAGCGACATGGATGGAATTAGAGGAAATCATACTCAGTGAAATAAGCCAGAAAGAAAAAGAAAAATATCGAATGGTTTCACTTATAACAGGACTACAGGGAGGCCGGGTGGGAGAGAGACACTCAGCGGTGGGGGGGGGGGGCAGTGGGGGAGGGGAGGATAAGGGCAAAAAATGGAGGAGAGGAGAATACAGGTGACCATGGAGATGGATCATGGGTGAATTGGTGGTGGGCTGCCCAAGGGGAATACAAAATGTAAAAGACATAAATAACAATAAAAAAAAAGAAGTTGTGAAAACACACACACAAAAATAAAATGTCTGAACAGGTATCTATTATACTATTGTCAATAAACATAAAATATATAGGAATAAATTCAGTGAAATGTTTAAGATTTTTATGTGCAAAATTAAAAATTTTATTCATACTTAAAGATGACATGCCATATTCATGGGTTAGAAGGCTTAATATTATAAAAATGTAAATTCTCTAAACTGTCACAATCAAAATCACTGAAATTATTTTTTGGGGATTAACAAGATGATTTTAATATCTATATGAAAATAATGAAGACATACTTAATGAAGAATAAGATGAGTGGATTTCTCCTGCCATTAGAATGGAAAAGCAGAGTGAGCCCATAAACATACCCATACATTACATGGACACTTGGCATGTCTTGGATAGCATTGCGAAACACTGGAGAAAGAAAAGATGGCCTTCTCAATAATATGAGGTCAATGGAATATCCATATGGAGGAAAAAATGAGTTCCTCCTTACACTATAAGCAGAAATTAATTCCATGATTTTAAGACCTAAATATGCAGGACAAGAGTAAAACACTTTAAGGAGAGACAAAATAAATGAAATACAACTCTCCATAGTAGGGAAGATGAAGTTCACAGGCAAAATGTTGAATAAAACAAGATATATGCAAAAAATACAATATGATTCCACTTAAGGCAAGTGACATTGCACTATCTAGTTTATGGATGGAATTTTATTATTATTTATATCTTTCACATTATGTGTATTCCTTTTAGGTTACCCACCACCGATTCACCCGTGAACCATCACCATAGTCCCTTGAGCTCTTTTCTTCCCCGTTTTGAGCCCTTATCCTCCCCCTCCCTCACTGAATGTCTCTCTCTTATTCAGTCCCCCTATATTCCTACTATAAGTGAAACCATTCGATATTTTTCGCTTTCCTTGTGGCTTATTTTGTTGAGCATGATCCCTTCTAGCTCTAAGCATGTTACTGTGAATTGCATGAGTTTATCTTTTTTGATAGCTGAATAGTATCCCATTGTGTATATGTACCACATCTTTTTGATCCAATCATCTACTTTTAGGCATCTGGGTTGTTTTATGATTGGAATTTTAATACAGGTATTAAAACTATCAAGATTAGTAAGGAAAATATCACCACAAAACTTAGAATAGCATAACACTCCATGATGAGGAGGGACAATAATTTAATAGAGAGCTCATGAATGCTGGCAGTGTTCTATTTCTGATTTGTATATGATTTATGAAATAACAAAACTCCACCCTTTCATTAGTTTTCTTACTATTATAGAAGACATACAGAAACTGAGGCCTGGTGAGAACGGCAAGAAGTTAAGAATGGGCAGACCAGTCAAGAGTCTGGGGAAGACATTCCACAGAAAGGCTGTACCCAAAACCAACGTCAGGGGAAGAGGAAGAACTTTAAGTTCTGTTTAAAGAAAAAAAATTGACTCAAGTACATCACTCTAGTATTAACGTGTGAGGTTTGCATGGCAGGAATATGCTGGACCATTCAGTACACAGTGGAGTTTGAGTTTTATTCCAAGGACAGCATAAAGACATTGAAGGGTGCTAAACAGAAGGTGGTATATAGTCTGATTCTTTTTATTTTAAGAAGGTCATTCTGGTCATTGAATAAAAAATTAGCTTCAGAATGGGTCCACTTTCATTAAAGGTGAAGTAACTTCTATCCATATAAAATATATTATAAGATATATAATATATAAAAAACAATTACTTGGGAGTATTGAAGAGAAACCAAAATAAGATAGAAACTGAAGAGGAGGCACCACTGGTAGAAAGAAATAATAATGGGAATAATGGGTAAATTTCCTTTTTCTACAATCTTTAGTCTGAGGGAAGGCCCAGTTGGTGTTCTGTGTGGGTGATTAAAACTCAAATAGAAACTCACAGTCTAACCGGTTGAAGAATAAGGGATAGACTTCAAACCACGACATCAGGAAAGAGTGTGTGTGTGTGTGTGTTGGTGGTGGGGGGTATCTTGGAGGCAGCTGCAAGTAAAACTCACAAAGTCTGCATGTAAACTTCTCCCAAATTTGTGTAAATGAGCTACATGAGGCGTATGCCAGGGAGAAATAAATGATCAGAATAGGTCCGTATCTATTAAGAAACTGTGTCAATGATTAACAACCTTCCAAAACAGGGCAAACCAGCCCCATATGGGTTTAGTGGTGAATTCTACCAAACATTTAAGGAAAAAATTATACGTTATCTCTAAAATCTATTCTAGAAAAGATAAGCACAGGCGATACTTTTTAACTTATTCTGTGGGACCACCATTTCCCTAGTGCCAAAACCAAGTAAAGATATTTTACGAAAGGAAAACTCTAGACCAACATCACCCATGAACATAGATTCAAAAGTCCTTAGTAAAATATTAACAAATAGAATCCAACAAAGTATAAAAATAAATTATAGGGGCTCCCCGGTGGCGCAGCGGGTTAAGCACCGCGCTGTGGAGCTGTCGGCAGCAGCTATGTGAGTTCCACACCTGGCAGGGGAGATTCCCACATGGCGCTCAGACCTCTCCTGCCTAGCCCGCTGCTCCCCTCACCAGTGTATTTCCATCCATCTGCCTGTTCTGCTCCCCAGTCTGTCTCTGGTGAACCCTCTCGCCGCCCCATGCCTCTGGCCTGTACCCCAGCTTGTATGCATAAATAAATCAATCTTTAAAAAAATATTAATAATAAATCATACATCATGACCAAGTGGGAGTCATTTCAGGTATACAAGGTTAGTTTTAAAAATTGGTTTATAGGATCCATTACATCAACACATTAAAGAATAAATAGTATATAACCATACCAATACATGCAGAAAAGACATTTGAAAAAAATTCCAACATCCATTCATGATAACAATTTTCATCAAAGTAGGAATAGAGGGAAGATTCCTTAATTTGATAAAGAAGATCTACATTAGACCTACCCTAACATTGTCTTCCTTTACAGCAAGAAACTAGATGCTTTCCAACTAAGATAAGGAACAAGACAAGTATATCTCATCTCACCATTACTATTCAATATTATACTAGATATCCTAAACTAATAATTTCAGGGGAAAAAGGGAGGGGGGATAAAAGGTATATAGAACAGGATGTAAGACAGACAACCTCTTTGTTCACAGGTGACATGACTGTCTATGTGGAAAATTCCAAAGCATTAACAAAAAACTCCTGGAACTAATAAGAGACTACAGCAAGGTCTTAGGATACAAGATATTATACATAAGTCAATTGTTTTCCTATGTGTCAGCAATGGACAATAGGAATTTGCAATTAAAACACAATGCCATTTGCATGAGCATCAAAAAAGTAAAATACGTAGGGATAAACCTTACCAAATGCATACAAGACCAATTTGAGGAAAACTATGAAACTCTAATGGGAAAAAAAAGAACATTTAAATAAATGCAGAGATAATCCAGGTAAATATCAGGAAATATTGATAGGAAAAATCAATATTATTATTATTTTTTAAACAATTTTTTAAAAGATTTATTTATTCATGCATACAAGCTGGGGTGGAGGCCAGAGGCGTGGGTGGTGAAAGGATTCACCAGAGACAGAGCAGGGATCAGAACAGGCAGATCAACTGAAAGAAATACACTGCTGAGGGGAGAAGCGGGTGAGACAGGAGAGTTCTGCTGCGCCATGTGGGAATCTCCCTGGCTGGGGATCAAATAGGTGCTGTAGTGGCTCTGGATAGCTTCATAGTGCTGTGCTTAACCCGTTGTGCCACCAGGGAGGCCCGGAAAAATCAATATTATTAAGATGTCACTTTTTCCCAACTTGACCTACAGATTCACTGTAGTTCTGATAAAAATTCCAGCAAGTTATTTTGTGGATACTGACAAATGGATCTGATTCTAAAATTTTCACTGAGAAACATAAAACTCAGAAAAGTCAATACAATACTAAAAAGAAAAAGAATAAAGTCAGAGGATTCTGTAAATTTTCAACTTCCACACTTATTGTTAGATTATAATAATCAAGGTAATGTAGTATGGTGAAAGAATATACAACTAGATTACTGGAACAGAATAGAGAGCTCAGGAAAAGATATGCACACTATAGTCAACTGATTTTTGACAAAGGTGAAAGGGAATTCAACTATTAATGGATAGTCTTCTCAATAAATGGTGCTGGAACCACCAGATATCCATATTTTAAAAAAAAAGAATCTAGATATAAACTTTACATCCTTTACAAACTAACTCAGTGAATTAGGCCTAATGTAAAATATGGATATAAATATAAAACACAAAACTATAAAATCCTAGAAGATAATGTAGGAGAAAAATCTTAGGTTCAGCATTCACATTTTAGATACAATACCAAAGCACAATCCACGAATGAAAAAAATGTTAAGTTGGACTTCATTAAAATAAAAATTTCTGTTCTGCAATAGATACTGTTCAAATAATTACAAGTCACAGATTGGGAGAAAATTTTTACAAAACGCCTATCTAATGAAAGGGCTGGTAGCCAAAACATAAAAAGTACTCCCTAAAACCCAACAATGGGAAATAAAAAACCCAATTTAAAAATGGATAAAAGCTCTGAACATATACCTCATCAAAAATAATATATAGATGTCTACATCATATGTCATTAGGAAATTGCAAATTAAACCAACAGTGAGAAAACACTATACACAACAATTAAAGTTGCTAAAATTCAAAACACTGACAGCATAAATGCTGACAAGGATGTGAAACAACAGAAACCTTCATTCATTGTTGGTAGAAATGCAAAATGGTAGAGCTACTTTGGAGACAATTTGACAGTTCCTTATAAAACTAACCATACTCTGAAAGTTAGATTTAGCAATTGAGTGCCTTCGCTTTTACCCAAAATAGTTGAAAATTTATGTATTGAAAGCAGTATTATTCATAGTTGTCAATACTGGGAACAATCACAATGTCCTTCAATATGTGAATGGATAAATAAACTGTGGTTTCTACACACAATGAAATATTGTTAGGAGTAAAAAGAAGAAAAACCAAACTAAATGCTGTATTTGAAACATATTTTAAATAAAAAGACAGAGAGAGGTTAAAAGTTAACACATGACAAATGATAGGCAACAAGGAAACCAATAAAAGAAAAGATTGAAATGGCTATATTAATATCTTAATATATTAGAGATATTAATAGCTATTAATATCTTATAAAATAGACCTCAAGAGAAAGAATATTACCAGAGATAAAAAGAAACATTTCATAATGATAAGAGTCAATTTATTAAGAAGTCATAATAATTATAAATGTGAAGCAAAAAACAACCAATATAAAAGAACAAAAACAAAAGTCTCCAGTCATAGTAGCAGATTTTAACACCTCTCCCAGGAATCAATAAAACAAATAAACAAAAACATACAATAAAACAGACACAGAAGATCTAAACACTATCAATCACTTTAACCTAATTGACATGTATAAAATTCTAGACCCAAATACTTCCAAATGTATACTAAGTGAATATGTACATTCATCAAGACAGATAATTTGCTGGGCCATACATAGCATGTTTCAATAAATTTCAAAACATTGAAATTTTACAATGTAATCAAGTTAGAAAACAATAATAATATGCAAATTAAGATATTTAGTAAAATCTTCAGTATTTGGAAATTATACAGCCTTTTTATAAGAAACCCCGGGATCAAAGGAAAAATCACCAGAGAAATAAAAAATATTTTGAGTGAATGACAATAAAAGTACAACATATCCAAGTTTGTTGGATACCATAAAAGCAGTGCCTAAAAGGAAATGTATAGCCTTAATATTTATATTGGAAAAGAACAAAAGATTAAAATCATTGACTTTCAAAGATTCTGAGAACTTGTAAAAATAAGACTGAAATAAAAACAATTAGGTAAAGGCAAGGGGATAAAATATAGTAAGAACATAAACCAGTGAAAGTAAACCAAAACCCCCCCCAAAATTTCATCTTTACCAAGATAAACAATTATGGAAATGAATTAGAGAAGGCACTAGGAGAAGCTGAGAGACTGGGAGGTCAAATAGGGTGATAGCAATGAACAGAGAGAAAAAAAATTGTTGATGTTTCCATGCAAAGACCACCAGGTAAAACTCCAAAAACACCAAACAACAACTAGACTCACTGGAAAGGATATTTAGTTTCCAGTGCCGGAGTTAGTCATAGTGTAGTTTGGGCAAGGAAACTGTAAACCAGGTGGTTTACCAGAACAGTCCGTGGCCTTATCTTTAGAACATATGAATAAATCTGAGTAAAATTGCTACATCTGTTTCAGAACATATGGCTTTCAGTTAAGCCTAGAAAATTTGTTTTGCTCATCATGATTTGGTACAGTTTCTGTTTTGTGAGTCAGGGACAATTTGCTTTGCCAGTGGCAGCTTCTGTTTCAGTTACAAAGTGGACAATTTGAAATGATTTGGAAACAGAACTATCTGAAGGTGTACCTGAAGGGAAAAAGGGAGCCCACCCACTCATTCATTCAACACTGTATCTTGAGTGCACTTTTTGGGCAAAGTGTTATTCTGAGCACTGGAGAAATATCAGATAAATAAGATAGATATGGTAAACAAACAAGATAATATCAACTGGTCATAAGAATTATGAAGAAAATTAAAGTGATAGACTAATAGTTATGATATGAGGGGGACTTCATTAGATTAGATGGGCATGGTAGATCTCCCTTGCAAGTGACTTTTGATTTGTTACTTAGATGAAAAGAAGCAGCAAGCCCTTTGAAGAGTTTGGGGGGAGAGAAGTCTAGGCAATGGGAACAGCTAGTGCAAAGGTCCTAAGATAACATGTTCAACTTACAGAAAGAAGAAGGATGGGGAAGTGTTAGAATTGAGTGGAAGAAGCATGCAGGGGATAGATCCTAAAGCAACTCAAAGGCATAAAATTTGTTTTTATACCATCAGAGCATTTTACTCAAGGGAATAACAGGGTCTGATTTGTATTTTAAAAGATCCTATCAGTAGCTCTATAGTGAAAAGATTGTAGAAGTCAGAGGTGAGTGCAAAAGCAATTGGTAGTTTGCCAAAAGTACCTACCAATGGGTGGAAGCTTTCAAGGCAAAAACCATAAAAGACTGTAAGTGTGCTCTTTGTTTAAAAACATTCTTAAGAGCCCATTTTTGTGGAAACCAAGATAAAGTTAAAAACAAAACAAAACATGGGAGATGACTGCCAAATCGAGGTTCTCTGCTACTTGTTAGCCCAAAGAAACTGATTTGGGATAGCATTTTTATATGTTAGGATAAAAGGAGCTCTAGAACCAAAATTCAAACACTTCTATCGCCTCTTAACTTTGATTATAGTTTAATAAGGAAAACCACAGGCTTGTTTTTTTTTTTTCTTTCACATTATAGAGTACTTGGTAGTGTTGTGGTATTTCAGTTCTACTGACCATACACACTGTGAGTAAAAAGAAATTGGTTTACAATCTATTTCTCTATTATTGGGTTTAGGAAGATTAACATGCTCATAGACAAAGAAAGCAGTTAGGTGACCTAGAATTGTGAATGTGTTGGCAATTGGACCTCCTGGAAAATATACTTTGCAAGAGTTCTTGTTTATGAAATGCTCTTTGCAGGATATCTCTACGATAGCTTCTGGTGATTTGGGGGTTTAAAGAGCATGGCCTCTTAAAAATATCACATAAATTATCCAGCTCTATAACTATGGAATGGGAATGTTCCATAGAGAGAACATATAGCTAAATTAAGAAGGAAGGACCTGGGAGTTTTTCTCAATGTTTCAGTCCTCTCCTTGTTTTGTCTGTTCCTGTTGATTGATTATATTCCTGAAATTATTTGTAAAGCTTGATGCTAGGTAAGATCTCAGATTTGTGAGTCTGATTTGACAATATGATCCATTTTGTTACATATACACACACGCCAAGCTACAGAATGCAGTTATATTTTAAACATGCTTTTGAGTGCCTTCCTATAGGTGACAGTTGATATTTCAAGTGTAGAGACTTTAAAACAATAAATGAAGACATTGTTTTTTGGAGTGAGGAGCCCTAGAGTAGGGTTTAGGATTACTGAGCTGTTATCCTCAATGTCATTTAGATATGTGACTTGGGCTTGGTTTTGCCATTTATAAGGTGGAAGGGCTGAATAATATGAATTTAGAACTCGCCTCTGGTTCTAAAATCCTGGAATTCCTAAACAGTAAGTAAAAAAACAATTACTTTACAGAAGGAAAGCTAAGAAATGAAAACAAAGTCCTCCCTCTGGTGGTCACAATACTCAAAAGCCTGCCCTCATTCAACCATAATTCAAATTCCACCCGTCTCTCTGATCCAGTCTACTCCATCCAGTTCCATGTTATTTCCTTTCTTTGTTATGACGCCTAACAGTCAGCTTTGTTTTAGAATTATTTTATCCTTCCATCAGATTCAAGTTTTTGTGAGACAAAGATGTATTTTCAATCATCTTTGTTTCCCTTGTTGTGTTCATGTGGGTTTACACTAAGAACGTTCTCAGTGAGTTTCTGGAACTGAACACATGCCCTGAAAAGCTCAGAAACAGCAGAATTTCATGCACTGGCATTTTGCTCACTATATGAAAAATCTGAATTCTCTGCAGAGCTATGTTTGTGGGTTTTTTGTTTTTTGTTTTTTACATACTGGTGAGATAGAAGAAAAATAAATTTAGGAAACAACAGCAGCAAAGGAGATGCTGTCAGGAGGGGCAGGTAAAGAACAATACCTAAAGCTTTGAATCTTATATTTGTTGTAAGAGAACAATGAATGATTTCAGAATGCCTAAGCTATCCAATATATGGAGTAGGTAAAGTTCAAAGGCTTTTAAAGTTCTAAAAAGAGGTTTTTTGTTTGTTTGCTAAAGCAGCAGAGAGCTGCATCTCCTGCATATTAAGCATGGCCTGTTTGTCCCTTGCAGTAGTTATGGAAAAAGATGGAAGTGTTTTTAGAAAGACCAAAAAGAGGCCTGTTGATTTTCAGGAACACAATCTTCCTAGGATCACTTTGTCCAGAACTCTTCTTTTCCATTTAGAAGGCAGTAGAGGGAGAGGGAAGATGAAAGGAGGAAGATAAATTGGCCTCTCAGTGAAATGAGAAGAGGGAAAAGGACATCATTGACAGTCAAGAGATACAGTAGCCTGGAGAAATCTGAAAGAGACCAGGAGTTTCCATGACTCTGAAAGGAAGGAGTGAGTTGATTGGTTGCATTAACTAAAGAGTTTTGCGATTTATAAGAAGAATATGAGCAGGAATGTCTCCAACTTTGTGAAATGGAGTTAAAAAAGAACATTCTTTAAAGCATTGGCAACCAAATATAATTGAAGGTCAGCTTCAGCTGGAGAGATTTTAGAAAAACACATCTTGCAATTCCAAAGAAAAACAAGTAAAAGGCTTAAAATGACTCTTTATAGGAAAGGACTTTGAATGAATCACAAACACATGTAAAATTATCTAACCTGACCAGGGATAGGGGGTAATGCAAGTCAAACAATTTTTTGTTCAGCATACTGGCAAAAATTTAAAAGACTGATATTAAATATGGGGGGAACCGGATACCTTTGTAGACTGCTAATGGGTATATAAATTACTAGAGCTCATGTTGGACATTGCAATCTGGTATTATCTATCACATTTAAGACCTACATACTTTTGCACCCAGTATTTGCATTTCTCAACTTTCATCTTAGAGTAATTCTCACACATGATCACCAAGATGCAGATGTAATGATATCTTACCCTAATATTTGTTTAAAGAAATTTTGTCATGGGAAATTTCAAATATGCAAAGTAAATAGTATAATATAATGAAACCCCATATACTTGTCACCCATCTAAGAATGTTATTAATCTCTTTAAATACTAACTAGTCTTCATGTCAAGTCACAGGAGACAAATAAAAAGCAGTAATTCATATGTTGAATTTTGGAATGCTGTGCAGAGTATGATAAAAGTCCATAAATGGACTTCAAGTCATACAGTGTAGTAAAAACAAACAAACAAACAAAAACAATTACTGAGTTATGTAGTATGGTAATGATATGAAAAGGAGGTATACAGCACACATCCAGAAGCTAGTGTTACCACTTACTAGGTGTGTGACTTAGGCAAGTCAGCTATGCCTTTCTGCCTCAGTTTCCTCATTTGTAAAGACCTGTGATAAAAATAGTATCTACTTTAGAGGCTAATTATGAGAATTAAATGAATTAATATGAGTAAAGCACTTAGAAGTTTGTTTGGCAAATATTAAGTACTATACATTCTTACTTGTACAAAAATATCAATTATAAGAAGTTAAAGCCACCTACAGGTTTGTCAAAAAGCAGATTGTGTCTATGACACCTTTAGCAAGCCAAAATGGTGTAAAGCAAAGAAACAATTAACATTACTGTATGTGGAACTATTTTTAGTAGTCCCAAGCCCCCAAATAACATACCAAATCATGCAAAATAACACAGAAATCCTAAAAGTACATTAATATATAGTAAAAGCAGGAATAATAACTACATACACAGCAAGTATAAAGTAGTTCCCATGGAAGGAAGGGTGATGTAGCTCTTGCTGCTAAGGTTGTGTGTGCTGTGTTTCTAGATCAGTTGCAGCAAAAAGAATGGGGACACAATTTTCACATTTCATCTTTTGTCATAAAAGCCAAATCATCTTCAGGCAGTTCTTTCACTTAGCAAAAAAAGGTACTACAGAAGGTCCTCTTTAAAAGCTAGATGGCACAGTGTGAACTTTCTAAAGGGAGTGAGTGGGGAACTGTACTGTCCTTTCTGAATCTATCAAATTACAAATTTAAGAATTGGACCCTGTTGTTCTGTTGTTCTTATCATCCAGGACTTCAATTATTTTACATTTGAAACATCCTGAGGGCACCTTGCCTTCACTTTTGTTTCTCAGCTTTTAGAACAGTTTCAGGCATATAGCAGCTGCTTTAAACAAATGTTTGTTGAATGAAGAAATGACTGACTAAATGGTGAATGAGAGAAGACTGCATCCCTTCTTTTGAAATTCTCTTTCTCATCACAGTGACTATACCCCTTTCTAGTTCAAGAAATAGTGGACTACTTTTTTTTAGAGTATAAGATACTGTATTTGTGTTCTGAAAGGTCACTTGAATATTTTCCTACCACTCATTTTACAGTTATGAAGTTGGATAAACATAATGCATCTCTTTCTAAATATCATAGTTCTTTATGTTTTATCTCAGACACTGTGAGCACCTTGAGGGTAGGGATTATTCTCCATTGAGTCCCTCAATAGGACTGGCTACAGTGACATGACAGTAAATACTTGATAAATATCACTGAACCAATGAATTAATATTATCCAATAATTCTGACTTAAAGCCTTTATATCTGAAGAATTTCTTGTTATTATAGCATGTCTTCTTCCAGATGTATCTTCTATTGCAGTTGTTCTCAAGACAACATCATAGAAAATTTCTGATTCTCCCTGCACAAAAAGCCAGCACAGTAGATAAAGACGGTACAGAGTCACTGTTGTTGCTCCTTTCACAAACAATGTTTGCTCTATCACTGAGACCTAATTAAACTGTTATGCCCCCACATTCCTCTGAGGACTAAACCAAGGGTGATTTTTTTCCAGGCTTCTAATCGCTTAAATTGCCTAAGCGTCAAAATTTTCCCTGTGGCCATTATTGGTAACACCTTGAAATAACTGAAAATTATGCCAGAGAGGAAATGTGCTTGCATGGAAAAGCCCTTACCTTTAGATGTGTAGCAAAATAGGTCTTAATACTGAAGAAACAAAATCTTTTCTGCTTTGTGAAGCAGTGAAAATCTAATAAAAGTGTGTTTCCCCTGGGTACTTTACATCATTAGCATCCTGGTTTCACACTTCACTTTAACAAATAACTTATTTTAAAAGTTTCTCCAGAGAGAAGACAAGGAGCCAAAAATATCTTGGATTAAAACTTTGCCTAGCAACCTGATAAGGCTGTTTCAAACAATTTATAAAATTTAACTTCATGCAGTGAAGTCTTTGTGATTTTTTTGTTTGTGATTTTGATATGTACTGAAGCTTCATGGTTAAGCAAGGAGGAAAAAAAATAATGCCTTACATGTGAGCAGCATTTTATGGTTTTTACAGTACACTCATTATAAATGCTACTCCCATAATTGATCACCTACTATATGCCAGAACATGTACTAACTGCTTTACATACAAATAGATATATGTAACTAATCTTTGCCACAATCCTCTGTAGTAAGAGGCATTACAGTGCTATATTGCTAATGAAAAACTGAAGTTTAGAGGAGTTAAGTAATTTGTCCAAAGTCATATAGTTAATGACTGGTTGAACATGGAACATGGATTCGTCTGACTTTAAAACCCAGAGACTTATTTCACTTAGTGGAAATCTTAAAATGTTAAGGAAACAAGTAACTCTTCCCTTTTATATGCACCAATTTCCCTATGTTTGTATTCATCTTACACTCCCTCTCCCCTCCACATCTCTTTCATTCCCTCTTGCTATGGATACTCTGAATTCCTGGTACTGCCTAGTTACACAAAGCATCCAGTGAGAAATGGGGTGGAGATTGGGGGGGGGGGTGGGGGGGCAGGCAGCGGTAGCTACTCATAAGGTGTTCTCTGTGAGTGACATCTCCTGAAGCAAGATTTCAGAATGCAGTATGAATGCTGCCTCCTGGAGTTGTGTGACCACCAGTTCTATACATCTTTTTCACCTCTCACCTTACTAAGAACTTCAACTCTTTCAGTGCCCCTTTATCATCAATTTCTCTCTCTTAGATTATTACCTGGAGAGAAACAAACATATCTACTATCCTTTGCCACAAAGTCAAATAAAATTCTTTCTCACTTGTTTATTTCAACAGCAGTCAATCTCTACCATCTTGAAACTTTCTCCTCTCTTGGGTTCTGTGCTATCACTCTTTCTTGCTTTCCTCCCTTTACTCTAGATCCTCCTTTCCTCTCTCTTCACTGGATACTCTTCCTTTGTCCATTATAAAATTTCTTCAGACTTTAATTTGAGTCTCCTCTTTTCTTTCTATATTGTCTTCTTAAATCATTCTTATCTATTCTTGTGATTTTAAATTCCATCAAACTTCTAAATTTATATCTTCACTTTCATTTATATCTTCCAGGCCTTGCTTGTGAGTCCTATTTCTAGTCCCAATTTTCTCCTTGCAACTCCCCCTGAATATTTTATAAGCCTGTCAAACTTAACATTTGCCAAACCAAACACTAGTTTGCTTCCAGTTTTCATCTCAGAAATGGCATCATTCTTACACAGTTGCTTAGGCCAGAATCCTGAAAATTAGCTTTGGTTCTTACTTTTCTCTATCCCTGCATTTAATTCATCATCAAGTCCATATCAAATCCATTTATCTCATCTGCTGACAGTTCCAGTGAAAGCCTGCACACCATCTCTCACTGGATGTTTTAAATGTCTCTATCTGTTCCTATTTCTTTTCCCTGCCCTCCTACAATCTATTCATCCAGATTTTTGCAAGATGCAAACAGAACCGTTATTCTTTTGCTTAAAACTTTTGAGTGACCTCCATTGTGCTTTAAATAATGTTCAACCCTGACCTAGTAGGCCATAAATGATCTCACCCATGCCTACTTCTCCACATTCATCCCAAACACTGTGCTGTAGTGCCCTCTTTTAGTTCATTAGACAGATCAGACTTTCCTACCTCTAAGGCTCAGGATTTGCTATTCTACCTGATTAAGAGCCTTACCAGTCCTAACCTGATTACCTCCATCTTGTCTTTCAGTTCTCCAAGTTTCTTCTTGCCAAGGTTACCACTGACCTCCATGATGCTGACAAATACAGCACTTTTTGTTTGTTTGTTTGTGCAGCAATTTCCAGTTTCCTTAGTAGGCCTTAAGTTTCTTAAAGAATATTTGTAATTTATCTTCATATCCCTATATGAGCCTAGCTTGGTGATTGGCTTATAGCAGGTATTTAATAAATACTTTTAAATGAATGAAGGTATAAGCAGATCACCTCTTGAAAAGATGCTGCAGTAGTAACGCTCGGCTTCCCAATAATGTAATGGACAGAAACCAGAAGGAAGGTTCAAAAGAGAGGGAGAGATTCAGGGCATAGCACCAGCAACAACTATCTTTGTGAAAATTCTTCTAAGCTCCTAACTAATTTTTCTAATTTAACCTTAGATTCTTCTGCTGCCTTATGTAGCACCAATTTTTTTTTCATTTTTTAAGACAGAATTTTTTATTGCTGGAACTGTATTTCTTAGTCCTCTACTACTAAATTCCTCTGGTGAGTTGTAAAAATTCATTAAATGAGATTTATTTTTAAACTGGCAATTACGAAAAATTTCAGACCTAATAGAAGTAGAAGAATAGTATGAACATCTATAGACCCATTACTGGCTTAAGCAATTATTCACTTAGCGTTAATCTTCTTTTATCCTCATTTCTCCCATTATTTTCAGGAAAATCCTGGATGGTATCATCTCCTCTGCAAATATTTCAGTATGCATATCATATAATGATTTTCTGTCAGCTGGCACCGTTTCTGTTTCTCAACGTCTTAAAAGGTGAACTGTTCACTGAACAGCATGCTGTTCTTCCCAGAAACCGGAGAACTAGCATAAAGATTGTATTCATGACTTAACCAAATCGTGTAAGTTCACCGAAAGGGTATGGAGGAAGGTGAGTATTAGCTCACGGCCTTCCAATGCAAAACAAACCTGAATGTATTCCAGTTTTTTAAATCTTGACCATGTGAGTCCCTACCTTGTTTTGCCTTCTTGCTTCTTTTTCCTTCATGAATTCATTACTCTACCGGAAATTTTCAAATTCAAAGCATTTTTTTTTTTTTTAAATCTAGGATTTCCACCTGAGGAGACTTTCCAGGCGGGATCACTACAGGGGCCGTGCCTCCTGGGGCGGGGCTGAGCCGAGGCTCCACCCTCTTTGTTCTCCGCCCTCCTTCCCCTCCCCTCGCCCTCGCTCATCTTCCCAGCAGCCTTAGCGCCCGCTCCCGGCGCTTCTCAAGATGGCGGCCGACAGCGAGGTGAGGTGTTTGCTCCCTATCTATTCGTATCTCGAAGTTCACTCCTCCGCGTCAGTGACCCCGGGCTCAATATCTTTCTTTCCTTTCCCTTCCCGTAGCCCGAGTCCGAGGTATTTGAGCTCACCGATTTCACCACTGCCTCGGAATGGGAAAGGTGAGTGAGTTGCATCTTTGGTTCCAGCACCTTGGGCCCGGGTATTCGCCAGTCGCTTCCCCAACATAAATAGATCACAAGTGACACCGCTTCTGCGGAGTAAGACCTTACATGAGCTCCTGGGTTTCCGCCGCTTCCTTACTCTGGTCAGCTGCTAACCTCTTCAGTCTCCCGTCTGATGAGTCCTGGTCCGCCCCCACCAGCCAAACACCCGAGATTCTTGCTCTCAGGGAAAGTTTTGTTTTCTCTACTCTTAGACCACTTTCTTTAGACCTTTGGTTTCCTGGTTGTTGTCCACACGTAGAAATAATCCCAGGCTAACACTTCCGTTCCTGTTTTCATTTCCGTTTAACTTATTTTGGTATCCTAAGCAGTAGTGAACTTGGCAACTGCTTTTTTCCTCCTTCCCTGTACAAGCTTTTCAGAAGAGGCTTTTCTTCTGGCCACGATTACTGGTGGTTTTCTCTGTCTCCCTCACTCACCCCGTCCTCATCTAAGAGAATAACCTTTTAAAATAATCTACATACGGTTTTGGAACACTTTGATTCAAGTTATATTTCAGTGAGTAATGTGCCCAGGCTTCTGGTGCCTGTCAAACTCCATCGAACAGCTGTGTGAGAGAACCGGTTTCATTACTGAAATTAGTTGAAAGTCAAGATTGTGGAAGAGAGTTTAGATTGAGAAGTTTTTTGTTTGGCGTCGCAGAGACCATGTAGTTTTCCTGGTGAGGAGGTCGGTCGTTAACTTGTTGCAACATTTTAAAATATTCCAGCTTGGAAGAGGAAATTGTGGACATCATGTCTAGATGTCATAGGAAAATAAAAAACATCCCTGCCCCAATTATTTGACATGCATACCCTCCCCCAAAAGCAAAGTCAGTAAACATAACCACACTGCCAAGGCTTTATGGAGCAGGTATTACGTGTCCAGAACTATACTAATGGAACGGAATGAAAACAAAACAAGTATATTTTTTAAAAAGTTTAAAAAACAATAGCAAATACTTAAATGTAATTCAGCTGGTACTAACTATATTAAAAAAATCCAGTTTAAATAAGAATGATACTGTTGTGTATTACAATTGGGAAATATTTTCATAGGAAATGAGCTTGAATTTGATAGTGGTTGATCAGACATGAGAAGGGACTGACATGTGCTGAGACAGATGAAAATGAACCTTTGGGACTTTCTTCACTGTGATATCAGCTATCTGTTGAAAGGAAACAAGGTTAATAAGGAAGATAGGTTCTAGTTATGGACAGCTTCCAAAGATACCTAAAGGAATCTAGATTTGGGATTTTAAAATCAATGATTCTGAAACTTAAGTGTGCATCAGAATCATAGTTTCTGATTCTTTATGTTTGAGGTAGACCCCAAAATTTGTATTTGTAACAAGTTTCTGATGATGCTGATCTGGAGAATACGCTTAGAACCATTAAGGAGTATCAGTGAGAGACCCTGGATTTTAGAGTGGTAAAGTGATGAGAGTTGTTTAAGAAGGTGAAGTAAAATGAAGATGAGGCACATACTGTGACTAATAGTTAGGTTGGTAGTTTGGAGACTGGAGAAACAGCAAGATAGGCTAGATTGTATGAAATTTCAAACAGGTTTTAGATAAGTACACTTGATGAAATATAATAGTAGAAAGAATCAAACATGAAACTGCAGTTTTTTGCCTGAAAGAATAAAAGAAAATGGCAAAGAGAAAGTACAGTTTTAGACCTGTTGAATTTGAAATAATAACTTGATTTTGGAAGGTAGGAAAATGTAACTTGACTTTTGGAGTGTGGGAGTGAGGAAATGTAAGAGTCCTGAGTCAGGAAACTGATCAATTTTCCTTTGTTAAGTATTTAAAATGTCCTGAAGTAGAATGTTAAAATTAGAATTGTTAACACAATTATGGGAACTACCACAAAGTATGTCTAGTTTTAGAGCATATATAGTGTTTTGGAAAGTGAAAAAGACTATGAAGTCTTAAACTGTGATTTTAGGCTTTAATTTTTAAAAAAATATTTATTTATATACAAGCTGGGGTACAGGCCAGAGGCGTGGGGTGGTGACAAGGTTCACCAGAGACAGGATGGGGAGCAGAACAGGCAGATTGACAGAAATACACTGCTGAGGGGAGCAGCGGGCAAGGCCACGCCATGTGGGAATCTCCGTGGCTGGGTGTCGAACTCACGTTGCTGATGCCGGCAGCTCCATAGTGCAGCACTTAACCGCTGCACCACCAGGGAGGCCCGATTTTAGACTTTGAATGAAAGTTCTGGTCATTGTGGAATGAGCCATAAAGACAGTTTATCTAGAGGTCTAAATAGAAATTCTTAACTATTGAGGAAATATTTATTGAGTGCCCATTGGTTAAGCACAATGTGTTGCGTTGGGGTCAGTTAAAACAGACCATTTTCACTCCGTGAATGTATACCCTAGTGGAAAAAACAGATATTAATCAAGTATTAATAACAAATTAGTTTGTAACTACAGTAGAAATAAGAGCTAAGAAAGGAAAGAAATCTGGTGTTTTAAGAGTATATCATAAAAGAACCTAATGTATAATGAGTCAGGAAATGCCTCTAAGATCTGTAGAACTTTCAGGTATAAAGTTTTTAAGGTTTTTTTTTTTTTATCATATCTCAGTACTTGTCAGGATAAAGTTTAATTATTCTCTTTTAGCTAGTATTAATAGAATTCCTAAAATAGGTGTTACTTTTTTTAACTGTGAAAACTAAATTATTTTTATTACAATAATGCCTATAGTAGAACTAAAAAGAAAAATTATCTGTAATCCTAATAAATCAGGAGACAGCTACTATTAATATGCTGAGAAAATTCCTTGTAAACTCTGTGTTGTAAACTTTTTCTATCAAATCATATTTATATAGCTTCCATTCTCTAATTCAACATATAATCATTTTCATATTTCCTCAAGTAGTCTTCAAAACATGATTTTTAACGTGTATTAGTCTATTGAATGGGTTGATAATATTGTTAATTTACAACTGCAGTTGGACATTAAGGTAGTTTCCAATTTTTTGTCTTTATAAACATGGTATATGTTTCACATGCAAATTTTGTTCATATGGGCATTTTAATATATATATATATATATATATATATATATATATATATATATATATATATATATATATATATATATTTTGTGAA
This sequence comes from Scalopus aquaticus, assembly GCA_004024925.1. Lineage (NCBI taxonomy): Eukaryota > Metazoa > Chordata > Mammalia > Eulipotyphla > Talpidae > Scalopus > Scalopus aquaticus. The sequence goes on from PVIJ01003418.1 coordinate 69,858, forward strand.
CATGTTAACTTAGTTCCAGAGTACTTATTTTCAAAACTGATGATTGCCTTTTGAAGCTTCCAAAGTGAATTTAGTCTGTTAATTAATGTAGCCTTTAATTTTACAGGTGAGTTAATTAGAATGTTCAGTTGAATCAAAATCTGTTTTATCGTTGTCATTACTGTATTACAACAGAAATGTAACTACCAATTTATATTTATCACTGAAGAAAAAAACCTGATGCCTTTGAATATATTTTAACTAGTACACTTGCAATGCGATGTAGGTATTTTAGGAGAGCAATGTTGATGATAGATTGCATCATACAGATAGGAAGTCAGCATCATAGATTAGTAACAAACCTTCTAAAAGTGCCTTTTAATATATGTTTAATAGTACTGCTGAGATTTGACAGTTTTCACTCGCTGATCATGTTGCTGGTCAAAATTCATTCTTTTTGATAGGTCACCTTGATCTTTAAATTTAAAGATTAGATAGTAGTTTCTAACTACTCTATTGAATACTTGCTGTTTCTTGTCAGCTATTTCTTAAAACTTGTCTTTGGTGAGAAAAGTTTCCAAATGGTATTTTCTTGGGGGGATTAATGGGAAAGTAAATCAGAAATTCCTAAATATCACTAAAGGAAAAGTTAATTTAGATAGCAGAGTTATTTTGAGTGTGGGGGAGAGATTGTTGGTTTCATAATTATCTTTAATAGTATCATTTTAACTTGTCAGTTTTTAGTTCTGTCCCAAATGTATTTTTATTTCAATGTATAAATTTAGTAACCCCTAATTTATATTTTATAGAAGGTAGAATGCCTTTGTCTGGTATGCAATGATTAAAAAAAATCAAAATCTAAGAATTCTTGAACTAAATATTATTTCTAATTTTATTCCACACTCATTAAGTCAAACTAGAAGTATTAAACAACTGATCAGTATTTGATCAAAATGGTAAAATATGAAAAATACCTTTAAAAAAATTGTATAACAAGAGTTCTAATGTACTGTTACATAGTTAGAATTTATTTTTCCTCCTTCCTAGGTTTATTTCCAAGGTTGAAGAGGTCTTGAATGACTGGAAACTGATTGGAAGCCCATTAGGAAAGCCACTTGAAAAGGTCAGATCTATTTGCTGGTGTCTGTAAATGAGTATTTACATTGAAACTTCTATTTTTAAGCCCAATGCTTACTATATTTGAACTAAATGTTTTTTAAAGTTATGTATAATCTATGAACATAAAATGGCATCTGGAAGAACTTGGATTTGAATCTGTGGCAAAAGATATGTAAGAAAATTGTGAACTGTTTTAAATAATAAAATTTTATATGTATAATGTCATTCTTTGTGAGTGATTTTATTTCTTTCTCCTGATGCTTCCTTCTCTCTTGCCTTCTCCCTTAGCGTGTTAGACAAATTGTAATTACCAGATTCTGGGCATTTTTCTTAACTGATGACGAAAAATTTTGGTCTTACAACTCTCACGATTGTTAGCGGTTTTACTTGATTTAGTATCTTATGATACAGCCCATAATATTTGTTCTTTCTGATGTTTTGAGAATATCTGTGAATGAGAAAATTATTCAAATTGAGGTAGAAATCTAATTCTAATCTAAGTTATTATTGATTTTATTGATATCCCACATCCCAAGTGGTTACTGAAGAGTTTACGCTGAGTTTTTCTCCACTGAAAAGAACTATCAATTTGATTTTAGGCTTATGTTGATGCTTCATTTATTAGATAATTCTTTTGAACTAAAATTGATTTTACTATAAATTATTGCTTGCAATTTACTCCTCTTTAAGAAACTCTAAATTCTCAGTATTTATTAGTTTTCACCTTTATGGTGGTATTAACAGAATTTGAAATTGAAATTTTCTTCTTATCAAAGAGCAGAAAATGCACTGCTGCATATTAGACATGTCATTTAAAGATACAATGGCATATATAGTAAACTGATTTACTATATTAAAATAATTTTCTGATTATATCAAATAAAAACAAAATTCTCAAACACATATCTTTCTTTTCACTGAAACAAATAACAAGTTGGTATAGATGCCAGTAAGATTAAAGCAAAACAGGCTGATATAACAAGTGGGAAATAATTTTCGCTACCAAAAATAGAGCTAAATGGGGTACGTATGAGTTCTGACATATTTCTTAATTCTTTGATGTTACATGTTAATGTGTGTGTATTACAGCTGAAGAGATAGTGAAGAGAAGATCCTGTTACCATTGAACATAAATTAACGAGGGGAAAAAAGCAATAAGTTAATAAGATTAAAAGTTTAGATGCTAAACTCAGTTTTGGAATTTTAAGTTAGGTAATATATTCGAAGTAGATAGAATACTGCTAGTTGTGTAATAAGGGCTAAAGGAGCTTTCTCCAATTCTTTTCTTTCTACTAATAGTTATCAATAAGAGATAAGGAAAACATTAATATTTCACAGTTGAACTGTACCTATTGAATAAGAGTAAAGAAAATGTAAAGGACAGGAATTATTCAGCATAGAAAAGTAAGTTTTTTGAATGCTTTAAGAGATTTTAATTTATATGAAATACAGTGATAACCAATTCTCTTCCTACGCTTAGGGAATTAAGAGGAATTATTTTAGAAACTTAACATTTGAAAACTTTAAACATGTATAGTACAGCATGACATAACAATGTAGGTATGTTCTGAGAAATGTATAATTAGGTGATATCATTATTGTGAAATTTCTTAGAATGTAATTACCCAAACCAGATCATACAGCCTAATACACACCTAGACTATGTGTTAGAACAAGTCTACTAGGAATGTTGTGTGTGTGGTTAGTAGTTGACTGAATAGTTGTTAAGTGACACTAAACTGTATAAACAAAGTAGTATAATAAACCTCCACCTACCCATCATTTAGTCTCAGCAATTGATAATCTGCTGTTTCTTGTTTCAGAAATACTTCTGTTTACTTTCCATTTCCACCAGATTTTTTGAATAGTTGTTTTTTAGAAGAAAATTTGCATACATTGTAATGCACAAAACTTAACCTGCTTTATTTTGTTAAATATTTGCATCAGTGTAACACTCCTCACTCAAGATATTGGATATTTGTTAGCCCAGTAAGGTCAGTAGTGTCTTTTCCATCTAATCCCCTTGCTTCCCACCCATGCCCTCCAGGCACTTGCTGTTCTTTTTTTTCCTTTCTTCCTGCTCTAGCATTTCATATATAAGGTGTCATACAGTAAATACTCTTTTACGTAATATTTTTAATATTTTAGGTTGTTGCATGTATCTATTTATTGCTAAATAGTAATCTATTGTATAATATAATTATAATTTGTTTCACTTATTGATACATATATTGGCTATTATGAATAAAGTAGAACCTTCTTGTATCAGATCTTTTGTAGACATGTTTTTATTTCTCTTGGGTAAATGGAATTACTGGATTGAATAATAGGTGTCTGCTTAACTTTTTAAGAAATTGTTAAAAGCTTTTTGTGTTATTTTACCCATATATCAGCAATGTGAGAGTTTAGGTTATTCCACATTCTTACAAACATTGGTTATCGTAATGGGTATGTAGTTTGTGGGATTAAATTGCATTTAATCTAATTTTCTATGATAAATTCAGAAATCCATTGGTTTTGGCCACTTTTTCATGTGCTTATTAGCTACTCATATGTCTTCCTTTGTGAAATGTGTGTTCAAGTTCTTTGACCAATTTTAAGTTGAGTTTTTATTCGGTTGTAGGAGTCCTTTATGTATTCTGCTTTTAAGTTTTTTCTTAGTTTGGTAGGTTGTAAAAACACTCTTTTTATGCTTTCTTAGCTTTTATTTAGGTCTGTGATCCCTCTTGAGCTAAATTTATATATGGTATGAGATGGTCAAAGTTCAATTTTTTGCATATGGATATCCTGTTCTAGAAGTTTCTGTTGAAAACACTTTCTCCATTGAATTGTTGTGAAAGAGGTCACCTTCTGGAATCTGTATTCTGTCCCATTAATCTGACTATTCTGATATAAATACCGCATTGTCTTTACTGTAGTTTGTCACTATTGAACTATTGGACCAGATTGTTGTAGGGCTGTTTCATGCATTATGGAATATTTAGTAGTATCTGACCTCTTGCTGCTTGATGCCAGTGATTGTAACTAAAAATCTGTGTTGACATTGTCCCCTAAGGGATAAAATTGTCCCAGTTAAGAGCCACTGAATAGTTTACATGTCCTGAAATTAGTTAATACATACAGTCTCACTTTCATTGTTTCCCCATGATTGTTTTATGTTTCCATTATGAATTTCCGTTATGACAAGAATAAGCTTGTCAGTTCCAAATTATGATTATGCTGGGACCATGACTGTGATAATATTTAATTTATAAATTGCTTTGCAGAGAAGTGACATTTTGATAATATTGAAGTTTTCAATCGTGAACATGGTATACCTTTATTTCACTCATCTTTAATTTTTCACAGAATGTTTTATAGGTTTTGGTGGATGACTGGTATATCTTCTATTAAATTTATTACTAAGTATTTTATGTTATATGATGCAGCTATGTATAGGATTGTTATTTAATTTCATTTATAGATGTTAAAATACTGCAATATTTTGTATGTTGACTTTGTATCATGAGACCTGGCTAAACATTAGATCATAATCTTTTTGTTAATTCTTTTGAATTTTCTACATTCATAATCATGTTGCCTGCAGATAGGGACAGTTTTATTTCCTTTTCAATTTGTACTTTTTATTTGTTCTTGTTGTTACACTAACCAGGATCTTCAGTAAAACTGAATAAAACTCTTGAGAGTAGACATTCTTGCCTTTTTCCCAGTGTTGAGGAAATATTCAGTGCTTTGTAGGTATCCTTTAAGTACTGAAGACTTTCTTAGTTTGTTTTATGTAAGTGAATGTTTTCATCAACCTAAACTGAAATTCCTCAGTTCTTAGACTCCTTCCCAGCTCTTAAGTCCCTGGTAACCACTGTTATATTTCTGTTCCTATAAATTTGACCTCTTATAAGTGTACCATCCAGTATTTCTCCTTTTGTATCTGATTTGTTTCACTTAGCATTATGTCTTCATGGTTCATCTATCAGAATTTCATTCTTCTTTTTAGAGAATAGTATTCTATACCATGCTTTGATCTTCTAGTCCTCTGCTTATGGACACTGGATTGTTCCCACTTTTTTGCTTTTGTCAATAATGCTGTTGTGAACCTGGGTGTACAAATATCTCTTAGAATCCCTATTTTCATTCTTTTGGATATATAGCCAGGAGTGGAATTGCTGATTAAGTAATAATTCTATTTAATTTTTTTTTTTACAAATTGCTATACTGTTGACTGACTACAAATGAACTTCTTTTTTGTTTATCTGAAAATCTTCATTGTACTTTGTTTTTGAAGAATAGTTTTATTGAAGAATTCTGACTGCTGGTTGGTTTCTTCTTCCCCCATCCCCACCCAGTTCCTTAAAAATGGCCATTTATTGTCTTCTGTTTTTTATAGTTTCTCATCATAAGTTACTTTTCTATTTTTGTTTTATTTTCATATTTTTCTTTCAGGCTGTTATCAAGATTTTTATCTTTGTATATAAGCCATTTAAGTATCATGTGCATAAGTGTGTTTTTGTATTTGTCCTGCTTAGGTAGGCTAATACTGGATATAAAATTTTTTTTTTTCCCACCAAATTGGGCAAGTTTTATAGTCAAATGCTCTACCATTGAGCTATACTTTCAGACTGGGAAAGTTTTAGTGATTATTTCTTCAAGTAATTTTTGCCTCCATCTCTAGTCTTTTTTTGTGACTTAAGTTATATTTGACCTCAATGCTGTTCTATAGGTCCTTCAGTTTTTTTTCTTTGTTTACTTAGATAATTTTTTTTTTAAAGATTTATTTATTTATACATACAAGCTGGGGTACAGGCCAGAGGCGTGGGGCGGCGAGAGGGTTCACCAGAGACAGAGTGGGGAGCAGAACAGGCAGATCAGAAATACACTGCTGAGGGGAGCAGTGGGCGAGGCAGGAGAGGTCTGCCGCACCATGTGGGATTCTCCCCGGCTGGGGGTCTAACTCGCTTCGTGCACAGCAGCTCCACAGCGCAGTGCTCAACCGCTGCGCCACCAGGGAGGCCCCTACTTAGATAATTTCTCCTGATTTATCTTTGAAATAATTTACTTTTTCTTTCTGCTGTCTTCAGTTTGACATTAAACACACCTGAAGTATTTTCAAATTTAGTTATACTTTTAAAAATTTCTATTTGGAAATTTCAATTTCCATTTGGAAATTCTACTTGGAATTCCAGTATTTCTATTTAATTTTCAAAAATAATTTACAATTCTTTTTCTAAATTTCAATTCCTTACCTCTAAATTTGTTTTGAAAACATTTTATACATATTTATTATAGGTAGTCTAAAGCCAATTGTGACAGCTAGGTCTTTCCTGGCTTGGTTTCTGTTGATTATATTAACTTGAGTAGAGGTCATGCTTTCTTCGTTTTTGTTTTTTTGCTATATGTGTGTGTGTCCAGTAATTAATTTTATGTTTGTGTTTTTTTGTTTTTGTTTTTTGTATTTTGAATGGAAAGTAGAGACCAGTTTCTGTTGTGTTCCTCTGAAGTGTTTTTGTTTTTAATTTTTAAAAAAAGATTTATTTTTGTATACAAGCTGGGGTGCAGGCTAGTGGTGTGGGGTGGTGAGAGGATTCCCCAGAGACAGAGTGGGGAGCAGAATAGGCAGACTGACTGAAATACACTGCTGAGGGGAGCAGCAGGCGAGGCAGGAGAGGTCTGCTGTGCCATGTGGGAATCTCCCTGGCCGGATATCAAAATCATGCCGCAGTGGCTCTGGATAGCTTCATAGTCCTGTGCTTAACCCATTGCGCCGCCAGGGAGGCCCTGTTATTGTTTTTTAATTTTCATCCTAGCAAGAAGTTAACTTGGTTGGATTAAAATTCCATTCTTTTTCTCAATTGTAACAGTAGCTGAAATCTTTTCTTTCAAGGTCCTGCTGTCATTGGCCCATGGAGTCTCCACTGCACATGCATGATTTAGTAGCTAGCCAAAATTTGGGGCAGAGTTTATAGGCAAATTTGGGAGTTTACCCTCCAGTAGCTTCTTCTAGAGATGATGACTCAGGTTTTGTTTTTTATTTTAAAGATTTATTTTATTTATTTATGCATACAAGAACTGGGATATAGGCCGGAGGTTGGGAGGGGTAGAGGATTCACCAGACAGAGTGGGGAGCTGAACAGGCTGAACAGGTGGATCTACTGAAATACACTGCTGAGGGGAGCAGTGGGAGAGTTAGGAGAGGTCTGCTGCACCTTGTGGGTTAGCTCCCTGACTGGGCATCGAACTCATGCTTCAGTGGCTAGCAGTAGTTTGGTAGTGCTGAGACTTAACCCCTTGTGCCACCAGGGAGGCCCATGATAACTCAGTTTTAAAACTTCCCTGCCATATTTTTAGATTTGTCCTCTGTTGCCTAAATCCAGTAAACCTCCATCATTCTGCTGACCTGAGTTTTGCACAAATTAGAGTGTCCTTAGATCAGCAGTTATGGTATGGTCTTATCTGTGCATTCATTCAATCTTTGCATCATTTTTTTAAAAGATTTATTTGTTTATGCATACAAGCTGGGGTATAGGCCGGAGGTGTGGGGTGGTGAGAGGATTCGCCAGAGAGAGTGGGAAACATAACAGGCAAATCAACTGAAATACACTGTTGAGGGGAGCAGCGGGTGAGACAGGAGAGGTCTGCTGTGCCATGTGGGCATCTCCCTGGCCGGGTATCAAACTCTTGCTGCAGTGGCACTGGATAGCTTCATGGTTCTGTGCTTAACCTGTTGCACCACAGGGAGACCCTCAATATTTGCATCAATTGTTGTGACAAGAGTATATGAAGAAAACTGGCTTCACAGACATAATGTAACTGGGAAAAGAAGAGCCTTGTCAACACTGAAACGCTCTCAAGGACCAATTACTTTTACTATACCAGACTCTGAAATGCTGGGAAATGATTTAAAGAGAAGGAAATGGCTGTAATTGAACATCAGCAGTGATATCACCCAATATAATTACGAATATGCCTGTTAACTTACTTAATCATTAGATAAAGTTCAGTGATTGAAGTATTACTCATACTATGAACAGCAAGGGAGACCTTGGGTGCTTACAGTAATTTGCTCAAGTTCATTCTGCCGGTAGTTAGTAAAAGCAGGATTACACATAGGTCATGCTTGCCTTCAAAACCGTTTATAGGGGCCTCCCTGGTGGCGCAGTGGTTGAGCGCTTCGCTGTGGAGCTGTTGGCAGCATGCGATGCAAATTCCACGCCCAGCGGGGAGAATCCCACATGGTGCGGCAGACCTCTCCTGCCTCCCCCGCTGCTCCCCTCAGCAGTGTACGTCTGATCTGCCTGTTCTGCTCCCCACTCTGTCTCTGGTGAGCCCTCTCGCCGCCCCACGCCTCTGGCCTGTACCCCAGCTTGTGTGTATAAATAAATAAAATCTTAAAAAAAAATAAAATAAAAAAAAGAATCACTTAAAAAAAAGTTTATATTTAACCTGCCATTTTTGGTTTTCTGTTGAAGTAATTGTAAAGTTACATATATGCAATATTAAAATAGGTTTCAAGGTCAGATTTTGGAATTTTAGTTTTGGACTTAACACAATTTTGATTGTGTAACTATGTTCCAGCTTGAAGGCAGAGAAATTAAAGAATTTCTCAAATTCTTCTTAGTTTTGTAATTTTGTGGGTCTATGTAGCTAGCAAAAAAATTAAGTACTCTTTAATGATGTCACGTTTAGGAATGGCATGATCTATCTGATAATAGAACTGCTTAGTCAGTGATTCTTATCCCACTGAATCATTAACTTTAGGAGACTAATAGAAAAATAGTGACTATAATTGTGTGGAAGTGAGTTCATATTTTTCAACATACTCTGAATAGATTGAAATGACATTTACTTCAGAATTTTAAATTTATATGGCAGATATAAAATATATTTGAATGATAGGTTTTCTCCCAAATTAACATAACAGTAGGTCAGACTTGGACTGATATAAACATTATAAGCAATTTAATTCCTTTGGTTGCTTCTTCTCAGAACATTTAGGTGTTTATGGATTATTGTAGTGTGGGAATAAAGATTTTGTTAAACTGAATTATTTGGAAACTAGATAGTTGGGGATTAGTCAGTGATGAGAAGGTAATGTTTCTGAAGTGCAGTATCCAAATGAAAGGTACATTGAGCTGCTCATACTTTCTTTGGAATAGTATTAAGGTTTACAGTCTGTTTCCTTTATTTTCATTTTTCCTTTAAATAGTACTCTTAGTGTCTGTAGCTTTTTTATTTTTACCATGTTTGTCATGTTTTTTCTTAGTCTTTCAAATGGAATTTTTGGAGTTTTTATTATTTTTTTGTGTTAAAATTTTTACAGTAATATAAAATGGCAGGAGATATCTTTTAAGAGATTGCATAAAATAGTGATGAAGAGTATAGGCCCTAAACTTAAACTGCTTTTGTTGGGATTCCATTTCTGTTGTTTGTTCTTTTTTTGACATTAGGCTATCTCAATTAGTGCTGGCTGCTGTTGTTAATTATTATTGCCTCTCAAAGTAGTCACCAGAGGCTTTAAAATAATATTTACTTGAGTAGAGTATAACTAAGTAAAAGTACTCAGGTTCTTTTTGCTATAAAAAATGATTTATTGTTTCCTTATAGCTCCTAGAATTAAAAAGCTTTTAGCACCTAGATGAGTAAAAGTAAAGTTTTACATAATGTATTTTGGTAAAAAAAAAAACAAACCCTTATTTAATTAGCGATACATGAGAGGTCTCTTTAGTTTTTGTTTTATGATTTCCTACTTATTTTCATTTGTATATTTTTAAAGATTCTTTTCTTGTCATATAGTTATAGCACAATATACTTTTAGTGTGATAAGTAAAATTTTCAATATGCATTATGAATTTCATTTTGAAATTCAGTAGGACATATGCCACTAAAACAAATAGAACTATATAAAAATCTTTGTAAACAAATAAAAGGATTAGCTAAAATAATGTATTCACTTATAGTAGATAGTACTGTAATAAAATCATCCTATAACATAATTCTAAAGATCAATAATCTGAGCTGTTCATAAATTATTATTCAATTGCATTAAATGTAATGCTTTTAATTTAAATTTTACCACTTCGCATAGGTTATGTTTTGTATATTAAATGTGACTGAAACATTTTTGGAAAAAAGTAAATTATTTATGGCTATTTTGGCAATTATATCTTTATTGCTATGGCTCAATCTTTTTTTTTTTTTAGCATGCAAGCAAAGGGTGTGATCCATTACCATTAGTGATAGTAGTTAATTTGCACTTTCATTTATTATATACATGTTGTATACTACTTGGTATGTGTTCAGGAAGTGTTTGCTGAATGACTCCCCAAAATACCCGACTTTCCCCCCATACCTGTTTAACCCCAAGAACTTGTCATATTTACTTTGCATAAAGTAATTAGTTTAATTTCTCTATAAATAAACCTTTTATTTACATTTTGTTTTTGTTTGTTTTTCTCTCCTTGGCTTAGTAACTTTTCTCCTTTGATTTAGTAATCTGAATGTTTTCCTGCCAAGTAAATTTTATATACAGAGCAATTGACAAGAGTTATGGATGAGCCTTTATCTACAATTTGCTTATACAAATGGCTGGTGAGAATTTCGGTTACATTTTTCTGTAGAGGGTGAAATATTTAAAACATGTTTTCAGGGTACCATGTAAGATTCCAATTTTCTTCCTATTTTTAAAGCCACATTATAAAAGTCTCTTTACTCCCTTTTGTTCATTTATTTTATCATTCATTCATTTATAGAATTCCAAGTGTGGACTGGGAATTGTTCCCCTACTTCTTGTTTATAAAAACAACTTTCTCTGCCCTTCCTCACCTCCAGATTGTTCATTCCTTTGCCTTCTTGTTCTGCAGTCATTTTAATTATCTATCAGCTATCAATATTCTTTGTTTCTCCTTCCACAAAATGTACAACCAAGGTTTTGGAGCTACTCAGATGATTAATCCCAAGTTAGAAATCTGAGCCCAGTTGTTTTAAGAAAATTGTCATGAAAGTTAGGTATCATGTTGTTAGAGTAAAACCAGTTTATAGTTTAAATGTTAACTGTTCCATAATTGCCTAATTATTGTTACCCACCCAAGCACAAAGTCCCTTATCTTTAGAATGACTAAAAGTTATTCACAGAAACTACTTCTGGGCATCTAGCCTGAATTACTTTTCACCGTTTACTCTTCCAGCTTTTAATATTTTTAAAAGAAGCCTTGAGGAATTTCAGAAAAATGTAAGATAAGTAAATGATTTTAGATTGTATAGAGAAATATTTTGGCTCAAAATATCTGTCATATAACTTGAAATTTTGTCTGGTGGTATCAGTTCCTTTAAATTATTCCCACATTTTCTACTTTGTACCTGAAATACTCTTGCTAAAAAATTTGAAATGCCTTAATTTTTAAAAAATGTAGTCAAATCTAATGATGTACATATTAAAAATGTGCTAGCTCCTTCCTCATCACTTCCCTTCTACCCCCATCTACTTTCCGTAGTTAGTATCAACAATATAAGCAATTTGATAGTCTAATCCATGTATACACATTGTGCCTTTAAAAAAGACATTTTGTATCACAGTGAAAATTTTATTTAACTTTGTATACTGTCTTTTTTCTAAGATGCAACTTAGATATTTATGTTACTATTTTAACTATTGCATTGTAGTCCATTGTATGACTATATTATGTTTATGCATATTCCTGTTGAAGTATATTTAGTTTCCAGCTTTTGTATTTAAGACATTGGGGTAATAAACATTATTTAAAAAATATATATATATATATGTAAGCATTATTGTACATTTGCTTTCTTGTATAAATATTTCTGTAAGATTTCTTTTTTTAAAGATTTATTTATTTATACATACAAGCTGGGGTACAGGCCAGAGACTTGGGGCAGCGAGAGGGTTCACCGGTGACAGAGTGGGGAGCAGAACAGGCAGATGGTTGGAAATACACTGCTGAGGGGAGCAGCGGGAGAGGCAAGAGAAGTCTGCCGCGCCATGTGGGAATCTCCGTGGCCAGGTGTCAAACTCGGGTCGCCGCTGCCGACAGCTCCAAAGCGCAGGGCTCAACCGCTGCGCCACCAAGGAGGCCCTTTTTCTGTAACATTTCTAAAAGTACAATTACTAGGTCAAAAGGGAAGTGATTTTTAGTTTTTATGAATATAACCTTATTTTCCACAGAAATGATTGGATATACTTGTGCTCTCACCACATAGGGTTTTTATCACTGGTAACTGTTGCAGATACTTTCTCCACGTTGTTGCTTTTAATTACAAAAATTTAGTATTTTTTATTTTGTTAAAATATGCAGCAATAAAATTATCAATAAAACTCTTAAGATTTTGTCCGTTTTTAGGTGCACAGTTCAATGGCATTAAGCATATTCACATTGTTGTGCACCATCCATATCCATAGCTTTTTAATCATCCCAAACTAAAGTTCTGTATTGTTGTAAACAATAACTTCATATAGTATGAATCATACAATATTTGATCTTTTGTGTCTGGTTTGTTTACCTGAGCATAATGTCTTCAGGGCTCATCTGTCTTGCAGAATCTGTCAGAATTTCATTCTTTTTTAAAGCTGACTAATAGTCCATTGCATATATACTACATTGAGTTTATTCATTAATCTGTCAGACACTTGGGTTGCTCCTACCTTTTGGCTGTTGCAAATAGTGCTACTGTTCACATGAATACACACATACCTACCAGTTCGGATCCCTGCTTTCTAGAAGCAAATTTACTAGACCTTAAGGTAATTCTGTTTTTAACTTTTTGAAAACGACCATATAGTTTTCCACAGTGGTTGCATCATTTTTTAAAAAGATTTATTTATGCATCCCAGATCTGGGGTGTAGGCCAGAGGTGTGGGGTGGTGAGAGGATTCACCGGAATGTGGGGAGCAGACCAGGCAGATTGACTGAAATACACTGCTAAGGGGAGCAACGGGCAAGGGAGGAGAGGTCTGCTGTGCCATGTGGGAAGCTCCCTGGCCTGGGATAGAACTCATGCTGCAGTGGCTGCTGATAGCTTCATAGTGCTGAGACTTAATTAATTGCGCCACCAGAGAGGTCCTGCATCATTTTATATTCCTACCAGCAATGCAGAAAACTTTAATTTCTCCACATTCAATCAGCAATTTTTACTGTTGTTTGTTTTTTTGTTAGTAGCCATCTTAGTGGATGTGAAATAGTCTTTCATTGTGGTTTTGATTTGCATTTCCCTAGTAAATAGTGATGTTGAATATGTTTGACTGTATGATTGTCCATTTGTTTACCTACTTTGGAGAAATGTCTATTCAAGTGTTTTTGCTTATTTTTTAATTGGTTTATTTGTTCTTAGGTTGTAAGAGTACTTTTATGTATTCTGGGTACAAATCCCTTATTCAGTTTTTTGCAAATACTTTCGTGTAGTTTGCTTTTTCACTCTGTAGATAGGGTGCTTTGATATGCAAAGTTTTTTATTTTAATCAAATCCAATTAATTTTTTCTTTTGTTGCTTGTGGTTTTGGTATTATGTTCCAGAAATTGTTGCCAGTTACAGTGTCATGAAACTTTTACTGTATGTTTTCCTCAGAGAGATTTCTGGTTTTAGCTCTTAAGTTTATTTTTGGGTATATTTTGAATTACTTTTTATGCAGCACAAGGTAAGAAGAGTTTATATTCCTTTGTGACTTGTAGATTTCATGTATAAAGGGCCCCACAACTCTGATTTTAAGTTTATGCTTCTCTATTTTTTAGTACTTTATCTTCTAAGAAAATTTTTTTTCTTTCTAGCATTTAGATTTCTTAGGATTTAGATAACAACTCAAAATAAGAACTCTGATGTACCTATCAGTTCAAGCTAGAAAGGGTACTACTATTTGTGTTATGTTGTATGCTATTTCAAGTTGTTAGACTAGATCACATTGTGTATATTGGCCAAATAAGTGTAAGGTATTTGAATAATAAACTGGTATTTTCTAGCACCTTTGGGATAGATTAGGGCTATTATAAACACTGGAAAATGGTAATTCCTAGGATACTTACTAAGCATGTAAGCATTCTTAAGTTCTGGGCTTAAAGAATAAAGTATACTCTTTGTTCTTCCTAGTTAATGGATAAATATCAATAGGTATATACACAAATGATTAGAATAAAGTGCCATTCTGTCGATTTGCAAAAGATCCTGAGAAAGATTCACCAGGTTGCTTACATACGCATATTTTCTACAGAAAATAACATTTAGGTTGAGTTTTCAAGAATGAATAATTAAAAATAATGGAGGAGAGCATTATGAATTGCCCATGAACAAGTGTGAAAGAAAAAACACACCTCTGAGTGAGTACAGTACAATACAAGTTGGTGCTGTAATGCTAATTGTGAAATGGAGGAATACTATGCTAGATAGAGGTATCTGTGGGTGATAAAACTGGAAATGGGTGGGTTCAGATCTGTGTATTTTGTATTTCTATCAGTGTATATATACTTGGCCCTCTTTTAGGTGCTTGTAATGAGCCACTTAGTATATCCTCTAATTATATTTTCATGTACTTTTTTAAGGTCAATTTTTATTTTATGTACATCATGCATAACATTGTTAGAGTAACACATAATTTATAAAAAATATACATAATTTGTAATTGAAATATAATGTATACTCAAACATTTTTACTGAAAGAACATTTGAATACAAACCTTTAGAGGTCATTGTACAGGTTATGGAAAGCCATTGAATTATTTTAAATGGAGGATAAACAACATACTTATATTTTAAGAAGGTAGCCCTGTAGAAGGAGGATTTTAGGGTAGAGATATAAAAGACCAATAGAAAGCAATTAAAATAGGATGTAGAGTATTAAAATAGTCTGTAGAGTTTTGAACCTACAACCCTTGGAGCAGATGCAAAGATACAAACCTGCTTTATCTCAGTAATCATAATTTGAGAAAAAAAGTATGGGCCAGATAATGTGAACTCAACTAAGAGACGTATCTTTATTTTATTGGTCCCTCCAGAGTTCCTGCTCAAAATATATCTTGTATATCAGTAGAGTTTATTGAGTAAGTTGAAAGATAAATAGAATTTTTGGCCCAAATGTGGTGATATTTGTTACAATGTTGTTTTTGAATAATTGCCATATTTTTCTTTTGGAAAAACAACATCTTTCTTTCCCTACCCCCCATGTTTTCCTTATAAGTTAAATTCCCCTTACATCTTTTTATAGAAGTATCTTATTGGATTTTTTTCTTAATTATGTTATAATTTACACGCAATAAGCTGCACAGAATTGTTTGGACAAATGTAGATACCAGTGTTACCATACATTTAAATATAATTATAGAATATTTTCATCATAGAAAAATCCTTTGTTTCTCTAGCTGATGAATCCCATAAGTAACCATGATTCTTATTTCTTTGACTTTCATGTTCTCCAGCTTTATATGGTTCTATATGGTTTATATGGTTCTATAGCTTTATATGCTATTCTATACTGTGGACTATTTGTGCTAAAAATAGTGTTTTAAAAATTCATGTTGCATTGTTCTTTGTACTGTACATCTAAACTAATTAGTGTTTATATTTCTCTTGTTGATAGGTATTTATTAATAAAACTGGCATTAACAAATTTGTTGATGCATGCCTTGATTTTTTAAAAGTATAGTCTTAGTAGAATTGTTAAACATAAAAATAACCATTGAGTATTTTAAAATGGACTTTTAAATTTTTTTGTTAAATACAGGGCATATTTACTTCTGGCACATGGGAAGAGAAATCAGATGAAATTTTCTTTGCTGACTTCAAGTTCGCAGTCACTCATCATTATCTTGTGCAAGAATCAACTGATAAAGAAGGAAAGGATGAATTACTAGAAGGTAAGTTTTTCTACATATTTTTAAACTTGACTTTTAAGAGGGACTATAATTTTTTGTTTTGTTTTGTTTTGTTTTTTAAATTTATTTATTGATACATACAAGCTGGGGTACAGGCCAGAGGTATGGGGTGGTGAGAGGGTTCACCAGAGACAAAGTGAGAAGCAGAACAGGCAGATCAGAACTACACTGCTGAGGGGAGCAGTGGGCAAGGCAGGAGAGGTCAGCCGCGCCATGTGGGATTCTCCCCTGCCGGGCTTCGAACTTGCATTATGAGCTGCCGACAGCTCCGCAGCGCAGCGCTCAACCGCTGTGCCACCAGGGAGGCCCGGGACTATAATTTTGAACTTCAGATTTAGTTCTCTTAAATTATATTGTCTGGAGATGTTTTGCTTATGAAGAGTATGATATTTTCAGAGGAAGTAGCACAGCATCTAAATCAGCTAATATTTATTAAATATTTATTTAAAGTTAACATTTGTTAAGTGTTAAGTCCATTTAACCCACAAGTCCACTTACAATTTAAGAAAAGTTTATATTCCAGTAGGACAATAATGGTTTTTTTTTTGAAGATTTATTTATTTTTTGCATACAAGCTGGGGTGCAGGCCAGAGGTGTGGGGTGGCAAGAGGGTTCACCAGAGACAGAGTGGGGAGCAGAACAGGCAGATTGATGGAAATACAGTGCTGAGGGAAGCAGCAGGTGAGGCAGGAGAGGTCTGCTGTGCCATGTGGGAATCTCCCTGGCTGGGCATTGAACTTGTGGTGCAGCCACTGACAGCTCCCCAGCACTGTGCTTAACCTGTTGCTCCACCAAGGAGGCACGACAATAAAGTTTAAGAGCAGTAATGGTACTAGGCGGTAGAAAGTAAAAATACCATCCCAAAAAACAGATAAAGTTCTCTTGGAGCTCAGAGGAGAAAAGATTATTTTCAGTAGGGAGAGATCAAAGAAAGGGTTTTAGATAATTAAGAAACAGGTTGGACTTTGAAGAATTAAAAATAATATATATATGTATTTATTTATTGAGTGATTACTATATTATTTTGGATATATCCCAGATTTTTTAGTGACATCAGATTTTTCCTTGCTAGTTACTTGACATTTCTAAGTTTAAGTTATCTCATTTGTAAAATGAAATAATGCTACCAGGAGGGTTATTGGGAAGGTTTAATGAGATACTGTACTTGAGTGCTGTAGTACTTGGCTCATGCTAGGTATTCAGTAAATGGTGGTTACAGTAATTAATAGGTCAAATTATCCATAAATCTTTGTCCTAAGACATGCTACTATATAACAGTATATGAGCAAGTTATGAATTTTGGAGAAGTTGCGAATTTTGGAGTTGTGGGTTAGATACCCCTCTTCATTTATTCAGAATATAAATATGTGTAATGTGGATTAAAGCTTTTCTGGTCAAAACAAATTATCGTTTATAAGTGTAGGCCTGAAATATTGAATGGAATTATATTACCTTTTCTAGCATATGTAGTATTCTTAAAAACAAAACAATTAGATAGGATTTGCATTTAGATTAATAAATTAGGGCAGGTAAGATAGACCATGTGTACACTTATGGGACATAATCATGCAGCAAAATAAAATAATTAAATCTGAATATGAATATATGTACTTTAAAAAATTTTTTTGGAAAGATTTATTTATTCATGCATACAAGTTGGGGTATAGGCCAGAGGCGTGGGGCGGCGAGAGGGTTCACCAGAGACAGAGTGAGGAGCAGAACAGGCAGATTGAGAGAAATACACTGCTGAGGGGCACTGTGGGCAAGGCAGGAGAGGTCTGCCACGCCATGTGGGAATCTCCCAGGCTGGGGGTCAAACTCATGCCGCTGCCGACAGCTCCACAAGCGCAGTGCTTAACCGCTGCGCCACGAGGGAGGCCCTGAACGTGTGTACTTTAAGAATAAGTGGAGAAGGGAAATGTGTGTAACTGGTGAGATGTATGAAACAGTCCAGAGATTTCTAGGTTTAACATTATAGTTAATTAAGGAAATTGTTCAAGGTATAAAAAATTTAAATGCTATAATTTGAGGAAAGATATGTATATGTACTATGCAGTTTCAATTTGGTTGTGATTGAACTATATTAAATATAAATTTAATAATCAGTTACAGTAAAAGGAAATATTTTAACTAACAAGTATTATCTTTTATGCTTTAAATTTATCATGCTTTTTTGTGTATAAATAACAGTCATTGCTGTTAGTATCTTACTATGAATAAGAGTGCAATTGCTTATAGATATATGGGTTATTAGTTTTATTACTAGGACATATAAAGTGGACAGAGGTCCAGTGAAGGGTAGCCATATCACCTCTAAGATGATATGTAGGTACACACCCTTAAGTAAATTTTGAAGAAAAATAGAGATAAGTGCAGGCCAGGAAAAACAGATATAAAACAAGACTTTTATAGTAAAAATGAGAAATTGTTTAAGTCGTGACTTAGAAGAAAGGAAAATATTATTAAATGTAGGAATGAGCTGTATGTGAGTATATGTATTTAATAAACTGGCTTTTTTTTTTTAAGACATAAGAGAATAGCCATCTCTCTTCCCCCAAAATCTTAGAGCTAACCCTGAGTATAAATCTCTAAGCAATTGAAAATTATGTGGACCAGCAAGATATGATTTCTCTAAATCATATAAAATTCTGCCTTAGAATTAATGAAGATAGTAACTTTTTCATTATCAAATGTTTTGTAGATGCTATTCCACAATCTATGCAAGATTTGCTGTGTATGAATAATGACTTTCCTCCAAGAGCACATTGCCTAGTAAGATGGTAGGTATACATTTTATTCAGATTACTCTTAATATGTGCTTTGTGAGGGCCCCAATGCTTACCCCAGGTTTGATGATTTGTGAGGCAGACACACAGGGCTCAGCATATAATTGTACTTACTGTATGATTTATTATGAAGACGACATACAAAGCAAAACCAACAATGGGAAATCATGCCTGTGGCAACAAAGGAGAATGTACAAATGTTTGAGTCCTTTCCTAATGAGTCACAGCACATAATTCACTTAGCCATAAAAATGTGACAATTTGTGTGCAGTGTTGTCTCCTAGGTAAACTTGTCAGAGGTTCAGTTCTTAGAGGTTTTAATCGGGGTCTGGTCATGCAGGCACCTTCTGACTAGTACCAAAATTTCAAACTCTCAGCAGAAAAGCAGGTGTTCAGCACAAACCACATTGTACAGTTTAGGCACAGTAAATAATCGTAAGTTAGGACAATTACGGGACAACCAAGTAGGAAGTCATGGGAAATATGAAGTACATTACTCTAGATATTTTTCTGATTTTGAATTGTATGTACATGTATTTTTGTGTTTTAGTTTGGGGTATTTTTTTGTAAATGTTTTTAAATATGTACTGTTCTGATATATATTAATATTTTCCAGCATTTCATGATAACTTTTATGTCAGTAAATTCAGATATACCTTATTTTTGTAATGACTGTGTCCTATAGTATGTGGGGGGGGTACTGTAATTATTCACCCATTCCAATGCTCAGGTATATTGAGCTTATTGCTAGTTTTTCACATTTAAACTATGATAATGAACATCATTCTTCATGTATCTTTGTGCACTTGTATGATTTTGTAGCTATAGTTAGTTCAATGTGAATTTTAAATATTGATATAATCTGTCCTTTTGTCCTTCAAAATTGTTTTAAAAGATTATATTACCTAAGCTGTGATTATCCAAGCTCTTGCCAAACACTGGATCTTAACAGTATTTATATTTTTTGTCAATTTAATAGGAAAACTGATACCTTGTTTTTAATTTTTATTTTCCTACTCACTAGGAGGGTAAGCATCTTCTAATTAATGCATTCATATTTCTTAGTCTTTACCATGTATTTGTTTTGTTCATTGTTTTAAATTTTTTTTAAAGATTTATTTATTTATGCATACAAGCTGGGGTGTAGACCAGAAGTGTGGAGTGGTGAGAAGATTCACCAGAGACAGAATGGGGAGCAGAACAGGCAGATCAACTGAAATACACTGCTGAGGGGAGCAGTGGATGAGGCAGGAGAGGTCTGCTGCTCCATGTGGGAATCTCCCTGGCCATGTATCGAACTTGTGCTGCAGTGGCTCTGGATAGCTTCATAGTGCTGCGTTTAACCCATTGCACCACCAGGGAGGCCCCATTATGTTTAATTTTTTAATTGTGGTAAAACATTTATAAAATTTACCATTATAACCATTTTCAGGTGTACAGTTCATTGGTTTTAAGTCCTTTCACATTTTGGTGCAACCATTACCACTATCCATCTCCAGAATTTTTTCATTGTCCCATGTTAAAACTACCTATTTAAGCAGTAGTTCTCTTTTCCCTCCTCCCCCATCTCCTGTCAGCCTCCATTCTTTCCAATTCTCTATAGGTTTGGCTACACTAGCCCCTTATGTAAGTGGAATCATGCAATATTTATCCTTTTGTGACTTCCTTTTTTTTTATTAAAGACTTATTTATTTATGCATACAAGCTGGGGTACAGACCAGAGGCCTGGGGCGGCTAGAGGGTTTACCAGAGACAGAGTGGGGAGCAGAACAGGCAGATCGACTGAGGAGCAGCGGGCAAGGCAGAAGAGTTCTGCGTCGCCATGTGGGAATCTCCCCCGCCAGGTGTCGAACTTGCATTGCCGCTGCTGACAGCTCCACAGTTCACCACTGCACCACTAGGGAGGCCCTTGTGACTTCCTTTTTTCAATTAACAGAATGTCTTCCTTTTTAAGGCTAAATAATACTCCTTTGTGTGTATATACCACATTTTGTTTTTCCTTTCATCTACTGGAAGGTGATTCCACTTTTGGGATATTGTGGTTCATACTTCTGTGAAATAGCTGTTTTACTATCTGTTGAGTCTCTGCTTTTAAGTACTTCGGTACATATCCGGAAGTGGAATTTCTGGTCATTCTATATTTACGTTTTTGAAGAACCACTGAATGTTTTCCATAGCAGCTCTATCATTTCACATTCCCACCAGTAGTGCTGAAGGATTCTAATTTCTCCACATCCTTGTTAACACTTGTCTTCTGTTTTGTCTTGTTAGTTTATAATAGCCATTCTAATGGATGTGAAGGGCTATCTCATTGTGGTTTTTATATACATTTTCCTAATAATTAGTGATGCTGATAACATCTTTTCATATGCTTGTTTTTCATTTGTATATCTTCTTTTAAAGGACTTTTATTCAAGTCCTTTATTCATTAATCTGGTTGATTGCTTTTGTTGTTGTTCATTTTTGTTAGCTATTTTAAGCCTCCACCTAATGGTTGTTTACTTGGTGAAGGTATAGTCTCATGCCTCAAGTAGTTCTTGTAGGAAAAGTAAATCTGTGATTCATACTGATCTTTTAAGATTATGATAATAGAAAAAGTCCTTGGAGGTAGAGGTGGTGTGTATTCTTTTATCCAGCAGCTCAACTTCTAGGAATTTATCTAATAGTTATAGAAATAGACAAATGCAGTATTGTTATAGCAGTATAAAAATGGAAACAAAATAATGATCAGTAGGGGATTAGTCTTTGAAAAGAAGGTACAGAAAGTATATATAATCTTATTTGAGGATAGGGTAGGTACATGGACAAATGTTATTAATTCTGGGAGAATGGTGAAGCAACTGTTGGTAGTAGTTTCACCTTTATATGGAGAATGGTATGGGTGTAAGGTTCACTTGTTTTCTTTCTTGCACGGACATGAAAAAAAAAAGAAAAACAAACTTGTAAAGACTTTTAGAACTTAAAATTCTAAATATTTGATCTTGCCTTCAATTTTGATTTCATAGTAAGAGGGTAGAGGCATTGAGGAGATGAAATAGATATTTGTCATCTTAACAATAAGCAGCTGATGGATGGAACTTTGAAATGTTTTAATCTTTCTTTACTGCTGTTAATGGATTTCTTGAGAACATTCATAAAAATAAGTATTCATAATACTTTACATATCCAGAGATTAAAGTAAATTAGAATGACTAGCATCTTAAATTATTTTCCTGATTTAAAAAATTATTAAATAAAAATATATTGAGGAGTGAATACTATAAGAATTTTCAGTAGACAAGATCATCAACTTGACTTTACAGTTTTTGTGAAGTTGGTTTCAAATTTGTGGTTTTTAAAGGACTTGACAGCACTTTTACATTCTTCTGATATTTCACAGCAGCAGTAAGACATTTCTGATAAATTTGTGACTCTAACATATGTTGAGTAAATGAACATAAGAATTCTTTGATTAGGATACTTAAATAAACCAGATTTTCACTTTGAGACAGCACAAGTATATCGTGACTAATAATTATTTTCCTGACATTTATGAATTCTGTCAAACCTTTAATTTTCCACATGAATAGATTGGATTTAATTAAAGCAAGATTTCATCTTTTAGTTTGGAAACTTAATTTTAAAGACAAAATCATTATGTAATACTCTCTATGTTTTCAGCAAATTGCTTCTAATTTTTAAAGAATAGAGAGGTAATAGAACGTGAATGATAGAAGTATTTCACTAAAGGAAGAAATTCAGGTTGTAATTTCAGTTGTCATTAAAAAAATAAAAGAAACACCTATAACGTTTAATTTGTTAAACACCTAAACTTGTTAAATTTCCTTCAGGAATATTTTTCAAGTAATAGATTTTTGTGTTCTAAAATTTTCCTGCTTAATGGCATTGGTTATTTTTTTAAGGTATGGACTACGCGAGTTCGTGGTGATTGCTCCTGCTGCAAACAGTGATGCTGTTCTCAGTGAATCTAAATGCAATCTACTTCTGAGTTCTGTGTCTATTGCTTTGGGAAATACTGGCTGGTAGGAGCACATTTTGAAACACTGGGTCAAATGAAAAACTTTTTAATTACAATATGTGAATGAAAATTATTACTAAATGTTAGCATTTGAAAAATTTAAATTAGGAACCTACTACTTGTACATTATTACATTGAAATTTGGTGTATAAGGGCAAACTCATTAGAGTGGGCTTACTGAAATAATCAATGAATATTTAAAATGAGGAGTAGATTGTGTTACTGTGTGCTTTGCTTCCAACTGTTTAATTTAAATTTTGTTATGAAATCTACTTTTAAAACTCTGGCGAGTCAAGTTTGTGGTTGCTCTGCACATGTCTACAAATCTGTGAACAACGAGGAGTGACTAAATGTTCAAATGATAAAAATGAAAAATATTTCACCACTAATGTTGGTCTAACTTGCATTGTTTAATACCTGTGACTCAAGTTTAATTATGACATTGGAAAGACTAATATGCAATTTTACAAGTCTTTGGAGTGTTCTTTAATGATTCAAGTACTTGAGATTAAAATAATGGAAGTGTGAGAAATTTTCACATGTAGGAGATACTCAATGATTGAAGAATTTATAGTATGTTCCTCCTTAATTATATCCTACAGCCAGGTGCCACTATTTGTGCAAATTCATCACAAATGGCGAAGAATGTATGTGGGAGAATGTCAGGGTCCTGGTGTCCGAACTGATTTTGAAATGGTTCATCTTCGAAAAGTGCCAAATCAGTATACTCATTTATCAGGTCTTCTGGATATCTTCAAATCAAAGATTGTAAGTTGATATTGATATGTGTATGTCTTATCCAGGATTCAGATTAAAAAATGGCAATTTGGTAACTTTACTGAGCATGTCAAAACATTTTTCTATAATACTAATAATGTAACTGCTTAGGAGAAGATAAAATCGACTAAGGAAATTACTGTGTATGTTTAAAGAAATAAAGTATCCAACTAGACTTTTAGTGTACTAATGCTAGAAAACAACTAATTAAACTGATTTTTGTTCAGTTTGTCACATTTATCTGTTGTGTTATATCTTTGTCTTCTATTCCTGTAGTAGTAATATTGCCAGACTTCCCCAGATAAGTAAACTTCAGATAGTCAATGTTTGGAACCTTCAGTATAAGTTCTTTGTGGTTTGGATTATTTTTTTTTCTGAATTGCCTCCCCTTCCCAGTTTTCATTTGATTTGATTTTTTGGAAATACCTCTAGAAAAGAGAACAAAGCCATATAAGCAAGTGGTAGAAAGATCCTCCACTTAGAGAAATATTACCCTTAAAGTCTTTATGGTGACACCCATCCCTCTGAAGTGACCAAACTCAACAAACTAATATCAGGTCTCTCCTAATATTATGTATCGAACATCATCACTTGCCAAAATTGTTTAACATAAATCAAAACCTGAGGAAACAAGGAAACAATCACATATTTCCAAAATAAACTTTAATTTGTAAGTTAACTGCTCTAGACTCTTCTAAAATGTCAATATGATAAAGGCAACACAAAGATTGGGAACTGGTTAGTTTAATAAGAGAGACCATAACTGACCAAGGTAGTGCATGGTCCTTGAAACAAAATAGCCATAAAGGACACAATTGGGATAATTTTGTATGGATTAGATATTTTAAAATAATATTAATGTTAAACATCTTGAGCGTGATTATATTATGGTTACATGGATAATATCTTTGTTCATAGGAATTACATGCTGAATCATATATGCATGAATTACCACCATACCTACGACTTACTTTCAGAAGATTGAACCAAAAAATTTTGTTTGTGTTTGTGCACACATACATAAACATCAGTTATGTGTGTTTCAAAATACTAATAGTTGGTAAGCCTGGGAAATTCAGTTTTCATTGTACTAGTTTTCCAGTCTTTCTGAAGGTCTGCAAATTTTACAAAGGAAAAAAAATGATGAAATACCTAAAAAGTTGTTTGTTAGAAATATATTTAGGATTAGAACTTATTTCACAAAAACATATGTTTAGTGTGGAGGCCCTAAACAGTTAAATTCATTTGAAATTAAAAGAAGTAATATATTAACCAGGCTAAGAAATTA
Source organism: Scalopus aquaticus (assembly GCA_004024925.1). NCBI lineage: Eukaryota > Metazoa > Chordata > Mammalia > Eulipotyphla > Talpidae > Scalopus > Scalopus aquaticus. Next base: position 94,689 of record PVIJ01003418.1, read on the forward strand.
ATGTTAAAGCTTCCTTTTATTTCCTAGTCTCCTCCTCAAAATAAGCATTATTAGCAATATTATCCCATTAAAGAAAATCACAGAAACTTTTTAAAGAGAGTTCCATATGTTTAATACATTTCTTTTAAGATTTATTTATTTTTGCATACAAGCTGGGGTACAGGCCAGAGGCGTGGGGCGGTGAGAGGGTTCACCAGAGACAGAGTGGGGAACAGAACAGGCAGATTGACCGAAATACACTGCTGAGGGGAGCAGCGGGGTGATGCAGGAGAGGTCTGCTGCATGGTGTGGGAATCTTCCCCGGCCGGGTGTCAAACTCGCGTCGCCGCTGCCAACAACTCCACAGCACAGCGCTTAACCGCTGTGCCACCAGGGAAGCCCTGTTTAATTTTTTTGAAAAAAATTTTTGGTCTTTGAAATGCCTTTGAGAGGTTTTTGAAAAAACCAGATGTTTTTTCCTTTGTTTTCACTAGATTTATATTTATCTATTATGTTTAATTATTTTTGCATCAAATTTCAGGTCAGTTGTGAATATTAATACTTTAATTTTCTCTTATTAAAAAAACATTTGTGAGTATTTTTTTTTTTTGGAACTTATGTGTCATTTCTCTTGTCACTCCTCCATCTACATTATCTTCTCTGGGGACAACGTAGATTTCATTTGTTTGCTATTTGTACTTAAAAATAAGTGTTTCTTAATCATATCACTTGTCAGAACATTCACAGAATTCACCATATATGACCCATTGTGTGAACCATATATGAACCATTTCTCAAAATGGTTCCATATATGTGAACCATATATGTGTGAACCATATATGAACCATTTCTCAAAATTTATTTGATAAGTGTTGAACTTAACAATAATTGAAACATGATTTGAGTACATTAGAGGTTTTACATATAGCTACCCAATATGTTACTCTCCTGTGTTCTTTATAATGATTACTCTCTAACATCTTCTAGAAATGTGTATGGCACTAATCCTTCACTGGCAATTTATTTCATTTTCACATAGTTCTATCGGAAAAGACTTCCTTTTGGGGGACCCAGTTTTACCCTTTGGAGTCACATGAACGTTCATTTTAAACCCTCTTTGTCCATAATTCTGTAAATATTTGAAAACTTACACCTAGTTTTCTCATTTTCTATTAGACATTTTTCATTCTTTCAGGTAATTTATGATTCATGGTTTATATTCTGATCGTTGGTTTGTATACTTGTCTCTTTTAGAACAGTATTTTTTAATGTTTGGGGGACAGTTTGTTTATAGGCTTACTTTGAATGAGGAATGCCTTTAAATTTTTAATTTTTCTCGTCCATCTTCTCTGTGAATTGTTATTTTGTGATTGCTCACTACTTCCAGAGTATTTCAGAACTAGGTTTTAAAATAGGCTGTGAAGTTTCTTGTCAGTGGTGATATTGGGGTATTGTGTAACTAGTCTTAGAATCAATGCATTGCAAGATCAGGTCAGAAGAGTGGGGTTTATTCCCCTTACATAGTAACTCTTCTATCCCATAGCTTTGAACAAAGCCACTGTACAAGTGGGAGTATCCAGCCCCATTGTGAACTGCAGACTAAGCTGAGAGTTTAAAGTGTCCTGACTCTGGACAGAGTACTTTTGGTTCCATTTGATTCAGTCCGTCACTGCTTTCTTCTGCACCTGGAGGTCAGCAGCGACCCCTCACCTATCAATCACTTTGGGTTTTCTATGGCTTTTCTAGGGCTCACAGAGATACTTACGTCATGTTGATCCTAGCTATTTCTTTTGGTCATCTCTTTCTGTATTTATCTGTATTATGTGACCGAAGCAGAGATTATATGTCAGAGTGACATTGTTATGGTGTAGTTGCTGTTACTAAGGCATATATCTCTTATTTCTGACCAACAGTATCAGGAATACCTGAAAACTGGTTAGATGTGCAAAATGCTATTGAATGTGTATTTTAGCTCCCTAGGTGATTTCTAGGCATATTTTTTTAATTATTATTGTTTTTATATATATTTATTGTTATTTATATCTTTTACATTTTGTATTCCCCTAGGGTAACCCACCACCAATTCACCTGTGATCCATCTCCATGGTCCCTTGTGTTCTTTTCTACTCCATTTTGTGCCCTTACTCTCCCCCCAAACCCCGCTGAATGTCTCGAATGGTTTCATTTATAACAGGACTATAAGGATACCAATGTAGTCCTGTTATAAGTGAAACCATTCGTTATTTTTCTCTTTATTTCTGGCTTGTTTCGCTGAATATGATCCCCTCTAATTCCATCCATGTCGCTGCAAATTGCATGTGTTTATCTTCTTTGAATGCTGAATAGTATTCCATTGTGTATATATACCACATCTTCTTGATCCAATTATCTATTTTTGGACATCTGAGTTGCTTCCATACCTTTGCTATTGTGAACAGTGCCGCAATGAACATACGATGCATGTATCCTTTTGAATTAGTGTTTTTGTGTCCTTTGGGTAGATTCTTAAAAGTGGTATTGCTGGGTTGTATGGAAGTTCCATTTTTAGCAGTTTGAGGAACCATCTAGGCATATTTAACTCCTATTCCACTATATTAACCAAAGGAGGCTGCACTCATAGGATGTTTGGATCATAGTATTAATTTTTATGACTTTAATGGTTGTAAAGTTAAATCTAAGTTTTACACTGTTAACTGATTATCAATATAATCTGTTTGTATGAGTGACTATTTGCCTTAGTCTGAAATTCTGGTTAAATGTTCAAAACTGGCCTTTATCTACCTGAGTTTATTTTCATTTAAAAGAGAAGGCATTGGGCCTCTCTGGTGGCGCAACTGGTTAAGGGTTAAGCACAGCGTTGTGGAGCTGTCCGCAGCTGTGGCATGAGTTCGATCCCCAGCCGGGGAGATTCCCATATGGTGCCACAGACCTCTCCTGCTTCCCCTGCTGCTCCACTCAGCAGTGTATTTCGGTCAATCTGCCTGTTCTGTTCCCCACTCTCTGTCTCTGGTGAACCCTTTCAACGCCCTACAGTTCTGGCCTGCACCCCAGCTTGTATGCATAAATAAATCAATCTTTAAAAATAAAAGAGAAGACATCTCCCCACAAACTAGTTGTACCCTTTATAATAGTAACCATGCTTTGAAAAAGTGAATCACATTTTTTTCATATTCATTGTGTCTGAAAATAATAGTAAATTATATTTGTGTAATTAAAATTGTCTATGATATTTTGAAAGAGCATTTTGCTTAACAGAATTTAATATCTTGTTTCCAGGTAGTAGTTTACACAGCTTTATTTTAATGTAATTTGAGCTCTGGTATTTTTTAAATGATTTTTTTTAAATCTACATAACTTTTTAGAAAATGAAAATTTTTGTGGAACCAGTTTGCAAAAATTGTGGATGGAAATCCCTTGTACACACAAATGTGCACACAAATACACTGATTCCTTTTTAGATTTTATTTTTCCATGTTTAAAAAACAGTTCTAAGGTATGCCAGTATTATTCCTTTTTATAGAATCTTCCTTCTTTATTACCCCTGATTCATCTCAAGGTTTTAGGCTGTGAGAATGTCTCATGAAATTTTTTTTCCCTAATTTGTTCTTTTGGCTCTAATAATTTCATCAACTTAATTTTCCTTTTTAATGGCTAGAATATACATATTAGTACCCTAACACCATGATCTTAAAATCCTGTTTTGTAAAGGTAATAATGTTTCCATTCTAAGAGTTTGTAATTTGGATGTTGAATTTATATAGAACAGGGGTATTAGCGTTTATGTGGTATTGATTTGGCGTTTATTTCCTAGGGCTGTCCTTTAACTCCACTGCCTCCAGTTAGTATTGCTATTCGATTTACCTATGTACTTCAGGATTGGCAGCAGTATTTTTGGCCTCAGCAACCTCCAGGTGAGATAATTTAGAACTACATTTAACTTAGTGAATAGAAACTTACTGATCAAAAAAACTCAAGAACCAGAATCTTAGCATTGTAATTCTTTTTACCAATAAGACTTTGTTAATGTTCTACAGCCAAAATTTTAACTGGGGATCAAAATGTTAACCTTCTGAGAAAGACAAATACCAGATGATCTCACTCACAGGTGAAATATAAAGAAATGAAACAAAGGAACAGATAAAACAAATCAAAACAAACCCTACAAATCTGACTGCAGAATTCAGGCTGTTAGTAGGGGAGGTTGCGGGATAGGGAGCAAAGGTTGGAAAGGGCCCTATGTTCTGTGGTGGTGGGAAGGTGCTTTGGTGGTGTGCATGGTCTAATAACACACGTCTGAAGAGTCATGAATCTGTGCCCTAAATCTCCTAGTGTTGTAAATCATTGTTACCTCAATGACAAAATAATATAATAAAAAAATTAACTCCTTCCTCAGTGAATTGAATGCCATGTAATTTTTTAAGGGCTGTTTTCAATTTTTTTTAATATTTAGATTTAGTCAACATCAAATGTGCAACATAATGATTAGGTATTTGCATATTTTGTGAAATGATCACCACAGTAAGTCTAACATCATTTACAAAATATTTTTTCCTTGTGATGAAAACTTTCACGATGTATTCGCTTAGCAATTTTCAAATATGTACTATGGTATTATTAACTATAGTCACCATGCCCTATATTACATGCCTATGACTTATTTTATAACTAATAATAAGTTATAATAACTAATAATATATATATGGGAGATAATATGGTATTTATTTTTCTCTAACTTATTTCACTTAGTATATTGCCCTCAATGTCCATCCATGTTGTTGCAGATTAAGCTGAAAGTTAGCTTTTGTTGTGAGGTTTAGTTTTTTTGCAAGATTTCCTTCTTTTTTCTTGGTGATTGAATATCTTTCTCTGTGCGCGTGTGGTTCCATTTAAGTTTTAGAATTGTTTGTTGTTTCTGTGAATAATGTCAGAATTTTTTGGGTAGAATGGACATTTTAACAGTATTATTTCTTCTAATTCATGAGCATGGAATATGTTTCCATTTCATTTATGTCTTCTTCAATTTCTTTCATTGGTGCTTTCAGTTTATAAGTCTTTCAGCTCCTCAGTTAAATTTATACCTAGTTATTCAATTTAATGCCATTGTATATAGGATTGTTTTTCTTAATTCCTCTTTTTTATTATTATCAGTATATAAAAATACAACTGATTTTTTTGTATATTGACTTTGTATCGTGCCACTTTACTAAATTTGTTTATTAATTTTAACTTTTTTTTTGTAGAGTCTAGGGTTTTCTGTATAACACCATGTGATCTGCAAATAGTGGTAGTTTTACTTTTTTCTTACCAATTTGCATTCATTTTTATTTTTCTTGCTTAATTGCTTTTGCTATAACTTTCAATACTATCTTGAATAGAAAGTAAAAGTGGCCAACTTAGTCTTATTCCTGATCTTAGAGAAAAAGCTTTCAGCTTTTCAAGGCCCTCTGAATTATTAATATTTTATATTGGAAAGGGATTAAATATATAAGACATGCTACTTGGCATTTTATGTATTATTTCAGGTAATTCTCATTTACCTACGAGACAGATACTATCTATTAGAGAACGTAAGTATCTTAGAAAATGTAAGTAACTGACCAAGAGTTAACATGGTTACTAAATGATAAAGTTCAAATTCATACACGAGTGAAACTCCAAATCCTTAGATCTTTTCATTTTGTAATGTTGCTTCTCAACTTTCAGTTAAAACTTTTCTGTGGTTATAGTCTAGTAATAATTTTTAACTTACTAATTTATGAAGTGTCTTCATGAATTTTTAAGCTCTTAACAATTTATAGCTTATATTAGAGCTTGTCATGCTGATATTTATTGTTGTAAGCATTCTCTAGTTGGAAAAGGGGATGAATTGACTTGAGAATATTTACTGAATCAAGTAATTGAGCCATATTTAATAACTAAGTTTAATAAATTAGTATATAAATAATTGCCATACATGATTTTATCAAATCTGGGGAGTGTTCACAACTCAACAATAGACTTTTATTTTAGGAATTCCAGTATAGTGTGGATAATTAAAAACAAACCTCTGTATTATTTGAAAGATAAATAAATCCTTTTGATGTCTTTTATAAGTGTTTATTACTTCCTCAAAAGGGAAGGAGCTAAGGGGGGTGATTTACCTTCTAAATTTTCCTCTAATCTCAGTTACCATTCACAATGGAAAGGAAATTCTTTCTTAAACTTTATTTTCATGTGCCATTAACTGAAACATAATTTTGTTAATGATGACTCATATGTTATTCAGAAATTATTGACAGCAAAAGTGATGAATATAGGCTGGTGATTAAATTTTTAATACTTGGGTAATCTTTATCTTAGATGACGATATAAGCATATTCTTAGAAAATGCAAACACACAGATAGGAATAACAGTCTTGAACAATATTTAAGGAGTATTTCAAAAGGGTAAAATTTATTTTTTTAAAGATTTATTTATTTTTGCATACAAGCTGGGGTACAGACCAGAGGTGTGGGGCGGCGAGAGGGTTCACCAGAGACAGAGCGGGGAGCAGAACAGGCAGGTCAGAAATACACTGCTGAGGGGATCAGCGGGTGAGGCAGGAGAAGTCTGCCGCACCATGTGGGATTCTCCCTGGCCGGGCGTCGAACTCGCGTCGCTGCTGCCGACAGCTCCATAGCACAGCGTTTAACCGCTGCACCACCAGGGAGGCCCACAAAAGGGTAAAATTTAGAATGCATGACTTGAAATGAACCACTAGGTAAATAGAAATTAAGATGTCCTTTTACTCCAATGTTCTTAGGGGAATTCTTTAATACCATACTACTTGCTCTGTAACTTGCTGTATGTGCTGTTAATGTAGGAAATTTTCCATTCATTATCTCCCAATTGGCTAAACTTACTAGAATAAATTCTTATGTCTTCATTTTTTGCTAAATAATGGAAGAATATTTCTTTTGTTTAGATATAGATGCCCTTGTTGGAGGAGAAGTTGGAGGTTTAGAATTTGGCAAGTTACCTTTCGGTGCCTGTGAAGATCCTATTAGGTAAGAATTTTAATCCATCATTTGAACCATGGGGACTTTACTTTTTAAGTTATACTGATAATGATCTTACTATGCATTATAATAATGAAGCCGCCTGAATTGATTATAGTGCCGAAATAGAGACCACACCTAACAATCTTTCCATCTGTTTCTTTTTCTATAACTTAAAAAAAATTTTAAATAATACATAAAATGTATATAATACCTTTTATTAATTATTCCTTATAGAGGTGATTTGGGAAACATTTAAAATATTGAAAAGTTCAAAAAATATATATAAAACAGTCTATCTTGTATCTAGCACCCAGAATTAATAATTGTTCACATTTTTCCTGACTTCTTATTTTTTTATTTATTTTCTTACATCATTGTTAATTTTTGAGCAGTATTTGATTTCTCCCCTCAGCTATAGTCCTTGTAGTTCTCCAACTACCATAGCACCCGTGACCCATCACCACAGTCCCCTTTTTTAATTTATTTTTTATTTGTATCTTTTACATCATTGTGTATTCTCCATAAAATTCCCACCACCAATTCACCCATGAACATTCACCGTGGTCCCTTGTGCTCTTTCCCCTGTTTTGATTCCTTTTCTTCCCCTTCCCTCAAGGAATGTCTCTGATTTATGGTTCCTGCTAATTTATTTTATTTTATTTTTTTTTCCAGACCCCTTATTTGGTTCCCCTATATCCCTATATTCCTTCTGTAAGTGAAACCATCCGAAAACCATCCGATCTTTTTCTTTTTCCTTCTGGCTCCTTCTAGCTCCATCTGTGTTGCTACAGATGGCATGAGTTTATCTTTTTTGATTGTTGAATAGTATTCCATTGTATGTGTGTATATACACACACACACACACACACACACACACACACCACATCTTCTTGATGCAGTCATCTATTTTTGGGCATTTGGGTTGTTTCCATATCTTGCCTACTATAAACAGTGCTGCAGTAAACATAGGGGTGTAGGTATCCTTTAGAATTAATGTTTTTGGGTAGATCCCTAGGAATAGAATTGCTGGATCATATGGTAGTTCCATTTGTAGTAGTTTGAGGAAACTCCACGCAGCTTTCCATAGTGATGGGACCAGTTTGCATTCCCACAGTAGTGTAGGAGAGTTCCTTTTCTCCTTATCCTTTCCAACATTTGTTGTTGCCTGTTTTTTTAAAGTGTGCCATTCTCACTGGTGTAAAGTGATATCTCATTGTGGTTTTGATTTGCATTTCTCTGATTACAAGTGATGTTGACCATTTTTTTCATATACCTGTTGGCCATTTGCATTTCCTCTTTGGAGAAGTGTCTTTTTAGCTCTTCTGCCCATTATTTGACTGGATTGTTTACTTTGTTTTTGTTGAGTAGTGTGAGCTCTTTGTAAATTTTTGTGATCAGTCCCGATCAGTTGTATGTGTGCAAAAATTTTCTCCCAATCAGTAGGATGTCTCTTTGTTTTGGTTATTGTCTCTTTTGCTGTACAGAAGAATTTTAGTTTGATGTAATCCCAGTTATTTACCTTTTCTTTCTCTTCCTTTGCTTTGGAGAGTGTGTCTTTAAAGAAGGTACTGAGATGTGTGTCATGTAGTGTTTTGCCTATATTTTCTTCTATATATTTTATGGTTTCTGGTCTTACATTAGGTCTTTTATCCTTTTTGAGTTGTTTTTTGTGCATGGTGTAAGGTAGCAGTCTAGCTTTATTCTTTTGCAAGTAGCAGTCCATTTTCCTCAGCACCATTTATTGAACAAACTGTCCTTGTTCCATTGCATATTGTTTGCTCTGTTGTCAAAGATTTGTTGTCCATAAATACTTGGATTTATTTCTGGGTTTTCTATTGGATTCCATTGGCCTATATGTCTGTTTTTGTTCTAGTACCATACTGTTTTAATTATTATGACTTTGTAGTATAGTTTGAAATCAGGGAGTACATCACCACAGTCCCTTGTTCTCTTCCCTCCCGTATTTTGACCCCTTTTCCTTTCCCTCCCCTACTTGTAGGCCTTAGATCTATGATCCTGACCACTTTTTCAAAATATGCAAATTAAGACAGGCACAATGATGACCTCTTAGGTTACACAGTTGCTTTTGAAAGAGAGCTGCTGAACTTTAATGGAAAGCAGTTTCACAAGAAAATACAGAACTGCAAAACATAATCGCTGATAGCAAAATATTTGGAAAATATGAATAGTACCAATGTATAAATGGTCTCATTTGTTTATTAAAATAAGCTATTTGGTTAATTAAAGTATATTTATACACATGCTTGTATATATATGCATGTATGTATGTATGTATGTATCCTTTTTTAAGATTTTATAAGATTTTAAAAAGATTTTTGTTTATTTTTGCATAGAAGAATGGGTGCAGGCCAGAGGTATGGGAAGTAAGAAGATGTACCAGAGACAGAGTGGGGAGCAAAACAGGCAGATCTACTGAAATACACTGCTAAGGGGAGCAGCAGATGAGACAGGATAGCTCTGTTCTGCCTTGTAGTTTAGCTCCCTGGCTGGGGATTGAACTAAGGCCATTGTGATGGTAGCACTGAGACTTAACCCCTTAGCTACCAGGGAGGCCCTGTATCTACATTCTTAACACGCTTACAAAGAAGTAGAAATAATAATACTATTAACTTACAGTCACTAAAAAGAGATGGTAAAGTTGCATATTTGTAATTGATATTTGTCATATGTGCCAGGTTCTGTGCCAAATGGGAAAGAGAACAGAATAAAAGTTATTCCCTTCTTGGCATTTAGAGTCTATTTGAAGGAAATAGACAAAATAACCATTTAAATAAATAGTTACAAATTGTGGGATAATTTGAAAGAAAAGTACAGGGTATAATGACAGCATGAGTAACTAATTTAGAGCATCAAGAAAGTGTTCTTGAAGTAATATTGAACCTGAGTCTCAATCAGATAAGGACTTAAACAGCAAAGAAGAAGAAGACAACCTTTCCAGGTGGAAGGAAAAGACTCTGTAAAGGATACAGAGAAGAGCCGGCCTTGTTTACTGGAGAAAATAGAAGACCATCATGGCTAGCATGTTTCAAGGGAGAAATGGTATAGGATAACTTATAGATATATTTGTGGGCCTCCTGCTGGTGCATTCATTTAGATTTTGCTTAGAGATGCTTAGAGAGAATTTCATTGGAAGAGAATAATATTGACTAGGCAGTAGGAAACTGAAGTAATTAGTTATTAAGTATTTTTTTCTAATTTTAAATCATGATGAGTCATCAGAGAAACAAATGATTGAAGAAGAATGCCAAAATAAGTTAGGGGTAAGTTGGCCCATGTGGTAGAACATTGAAATGAAATGTTGATTTGCAAATGTTGTGAACACTATGCTTTTGAAAAGGAATCTTTGGTAGTGGAAGAGGAAACATGTTTTTCAAAATATCCTTTCCTTGTCAAAGAAATTGTTGTATAGTGAGAAGGAGAGGAGAAGACATAGTCATAAAAGTTTAGGAGCGGAATCCAAGGTTAATACCTAAAATTATTCAGGAGATTACAATTTTAAACATGTGATCATCCATGTCCTCTAATATCACATATTGGTTATGTATTTTTAACTTCATGAAGTTTACCATAGTTCTAGTATGAAAATAATAAATTCATGCTCAGTGGAGAAAATTTAGAAAACATGAAAGGAGACAAAGATAATATGTATTTTAGGTGCATGTGTAGTAGTCAACTCTGATAAATTCAAACAACAAAACAATTTATTGGAATTTTATTGGTGACTCAAAGCTTTAATTTGGACCATTGTAGGACTTGGCCCCCAAAATAGATTTCCACGGAGGGTGGGTAGTTGTACAGTTCATAATCAAGGTTACACTGCATTGTTATGGAGTGCTAACCCTGCTTTCACAGTGAATTCTGCTATTACAGTGAATTACTGTACTTTAGAGTCTCAGATTGGAGTTGTCAGTTAGTCAAACACCACCAAAGATCAGAGAAGTTAAGTAATTGGCTCTTTGTCTCTGTATTGCTCAAACAGAAGAAGTGAGTTCAGAATCTAGACAGGAAAAAAAAATTCACTAAATTCAAAACTCACTACTCATAAGTGATCACTGATGACAGCTTGGTATGTATACTTTCAGCCATATTTCTTGTACATGAATTTCGCGTATATATGTATGATTACTTATTTGCAGCAGTGGTCTCTAAGTCCACCTTAAGATTCATAAGTCTTAGCATACAGCAGTTCTCATGGCAATTACAGTGAAAGGATGTAATGCAGATATTAACAAAGGGGAAGGGCATGAGCAAGCTAGATACATGCTTCCTTTTCACTGTAGTCACACAGGATATGCTTGTTGTTGTAGCCATGAGTTGTGATAGCATGATTGAAAGGCTGTCTCCTGCACTTGGCATTTTTATCAGAGGCTGGTCTTGTAAGGACTCTCTGCCTAAGATGTACCAAAATTCCAGAATTCCAGAATGAAAGCAGGTATTCAGAGTAAACTATATTATTTACATGAATAGTTTAGGCACAGTGAGCTACTCTTACAAAGGAATAGTGGGAATTCTCCTGAAGTCAAAGTTCTCAATGGCCAAACCAAAGACTAACCTTGGAAGTAGACCTTCCCAAAGTATCAGGCCTGCCATGTTAATACTTTTTTGCAAAGCATGTTTGTATATTTTTTAAATGTATGTTATATTTTACATTTTAGTGACATGGTTTACTTTATAACTAACATAAACTTTTTTTTTAACTTTAGTAGTCATAAGAGGCCAGCAAATTATGGTGTATGGACCAAATTTGATCAGTAGCCTGCTTTTGGGTGGCAAGTGAGCTAAGACTAGTCTTCAAATTATTAAGGATTTTATTTATTTGTTTATTTTTTAAAAAGATTTATTTATTTATACATACAAGCTGGGGTACAGGCCAGAGGTGTGGGGCGGCGAGAGGGTTCACCAGAGACAGAGTGGGGAGCAGAACAGGCAGATCAGAAATACACTGCTGAGAGGAGCAGTGGGCGAGGCAGGAGAGGTCTGCCGCACCATGTGGGATTCTCCCCGGCTGGGCATTGAACCTGCATCGCGCACTGCCGACAGCTCCACAGCGCAACGCTCAACCTCTGTGCCACCAGGGAGGCCCCAAATTATTAAGGATTTTAAGAGAAAGAAACAAACAGAAACAGGAGAAACTACGTGGCCCACAAAGCCTAAAACTTACCCTCTGGTCCTTTGTACAAAAAATTATCCAACACTAATCTATAACATACTTTTAAAAATGTGGATATAACTTAGATACATAAAATTCATCACTAAATGTGTACAGTTGAGTGATTCTTAGTATTTACAAATGGTTGTGCAACCATCATCACTGTCTAATTCCAGAACACTTTTTATCACTCTAAAGAGAAATATCTCACCAATTAGATATAAAACCCAACTTGTGAAGCCCATGTTGGCAACTATTAATTTTACTCTCTGTCTGGATTTGCCTATTCTGGACATTTTATATAAGTTGAATCATGCAATAAGTTGCCTTTTGTGTCTGACTTCTCTCACTTAGCAAAATAGTTTGAGGTTCATCCATGTTGTAGCATGAATGAGTTTCACTGCTTTTTATGGCTGTGTTGTATGGATAGTACCACAGTTTGTCCATTCATCAGCTTACAGATATTTGGGTTATTTTTACTTTGTGACTATTATAGGTAGCATGTTTTTTTAATATCTACTAGATATTAATTTCCTATGAATATGCTATTATTTATTTACCATTTATTTTTAGTGTTATTGTGTTATAAATAATAGTTTTGCCATAGTTGTATGTGCATCTCTGGTTTTTGGCTTACAATTTATTTCTAGAAGTCAAATTGCTGACTCAGAGGATATATACCCAGTATTAAAGCCTTGGAATGTATTTTATGTTTTATTTTAGTGAACTCCATTTAGCAACTACATGGCCTCACCTGACTGAAGGTATCATTGTGGATAATGATGTTTATTCGTAAGTATGTTAAGAGTAATTGAAATTCAAAAATTTAATGGACTAAATTAGCTGTCAAGTTGTTAGCAATTATTCTTTGTCATTTTCTGATATGGTTGGTTGATTTTTTTACTGTTAAAAATCACTTTTTAGACTGTTGAATATGTATTAGAGATGTCTTAACTTTGGAGATGTGATTCTTAGTTCAAAGATAATGAGCAATCTGAATGAATCTTTGGTTTTAGTTAAGCAGTTGGGGATTCAGTGCATAATTCTCTTGAACTTTTCTAAGTTGGTAAGAAGCATCTCATGAAATGCTCTGAAGAAGAGTGGTCATCAGAAAGTGAATAATATTTAATGATAAATGTAATAAATGACAGAACATTTATATCATAACTCCTATGCAGTGAAAATAACTTATTGGCTTTACAAAGAATGCTTTGTAAAGAATGCAAAGTAAGCTTTACAAAGAATGTGGAGAAAATGAATGTAATTTTAGTACATTCTCATGTTTTATGCAGAACAGTGAGAAACAGGACACTTCTTTTATAATTAGAATGTAGGGCCTCCCTGGTGGCGCAGCAGGTTAAGTCTTAGCACTATGAAGCTATCAGCAGCCACTGCAGCATGAGTTCGATCCCAGGCCAGAGAACTTCCCACATGGCGCAGCAGACCTCTTCTGCCTCGCCCACTGCTCCCCTCAGCAGTGTATTTCAGTCAATCTGCCTGTTCTGTTCCGCACTCTGTCTCTGGTGAATCCTCTCACCATCCCGCACCTCTCGCCTACACCCCAGTTCTTATATGAATAAATAAATAAATCTTAAAAAAAAAAAGAATGTATTTGGTGATGGTAAAAGTATTACACACTTTTTCTTAATTTAGATAATTTACAAACATGTAAAGAGTAAAGTAACAACTACCTGCAGCCCATTACTTGTAAAATAGCATTTTGGGGTTTATCTTTCTGAAGTTTAAATTTATGTATTAATTTTCTGTATTCATTTAATATTTAACATTTTTATGCCAATAAGTGTAGATCTGTATTATCATTGTTTAAATTGTTACATAGTATTCTACAAAACTGGGTGAACCATAATCTATCTAATTGAAGAAATAGGATGCTTTTGATCTTGTGCAAATTTTTGTAGTTTCTTTATGATTAGTGCTATAAAAAACAAGGTGATTATGCATACCTTTATATTTCGCATTTTTATTGTAAAATGTAATTTTTCTCATTAGATTATTGGTTAATATTGCCCGTTCAGAATCACTTTTTAAATGTATTATTTTCATTTTTTTTTTATTTTGGCTTTTCCTGTTGTGCTTATTGGTCTGAGAACTTGGCTTTCTTAAGATTTTATTTTTTTCTAACAGGCAAAAGGCCTTATGCATCAGAATAACAGTTAGTTTAAGGGAGGCAAAATAGATTACTTCTATATGTGATGTTTTGATTAGTATGCCTTTTGAAAAATATGTGAGTCTTGTAGATTGTCATAATTAGGATCTCATGTTTATCATTTTTGCATTTTAGTGATTTGGATCCCATTCAGGCTCCCCACTGGTCTGTTAGAGTTCGAAAAGCTGATAATCCTCAGTGTCTGCTAGGTAAGATATTATGTGCCTTTCCTGAAATAACACCAGTCTGCTTACCTTCCAAATCAGAACACCGAATGCATTCTCCATCCTTTATTTCATTTATCCAAAACAATAATTTTTAGTTTTATTTTACAATTGTGACCTCTTTGGTTAACATCACTGAAAAACAAAAGTTTTTGGGACCTCCCTGGTGGTGCAGCAGTTAAACGCTGCGCTGTGGAGCTGTGGAGCTGTAGAGCTGTTTAGCTGTCGCAGTGGTGACGTGAGTTCGATGCCCAGCCAGGGAGATTCCTGCAAGGCGCGGCAGACCTCTCCTGCCTTGCCTGCATCTCCCCTCAGCAGTCTATTTCTGTCAATCTGCCTGTTCTGCTCCCCACTCTGTCTCTGGTGAACCCTCTCACTGCCCCACGCCTTTGGCCTGTACCCCAGCTTGTATGTATAAGTAAATAAATCTTTAAGAAAAAAAAGTTTTCTTGAACAGCAGTAGCTGGATTTCTTTCTTGTCTTTTTATTTTAACCAGTCTCCACATCAAAAATCCCTGGATCTGAGTTTTATATTCTAATGCTTTTATGTCACTTCTTTTTTTTTTTCCCCTCCTGTGGTGTAGTCTACATTTTCTATTCTAGTTAGTGGAGAACTTTTTCCCTCTGGACTTGGTACATGGTGGGAAGAACACAGATTTTGACAGTCTGTATTAGAGCCCTTTTATAGTTTTGTATGATGTCGCAAACCTATTTTCTGATAGGGGAAAAAAGGTGTAAATAATCATTTATGCC
This sequence comes from Scalopus aquaticus, assembly GCA_004024925.1. NCBI lineage: Eukaryota > Metazoa > Chordata > Mammalia > Eulipotyphla > Talpidae > Scalopus > Scalopus aquaticus. Next base: position 110,002 of record PVIJ01003418.1, read on the forward strand.
TCAGAGTTATTTGAAAAATATCAAGTGAAATAGCACAAATAGAAATACTTAAAAAAAATTTCTTTTCAGATAGTAGTATTGTATCCCATGTCTGAAGTTATCTTTTCCTTCCCAGTTTTATAGCTATAGATATCTTTTATGAAGTCTTTTTTACCCATCTCCTTCACATATTTTTCCATGTTTTCCTCTTTTATATTTAGTACACATGAAAATATTTCCTTTGTTTCTGTGCTCATCCATGCCATCTTAGCTCCATATTACCTGACATATTACCTTTCACCTGATGGAGTTTCTAAATTATTTTTGATGATAGTGATGCATTTCTTTAAAGTGTTATTTTCTTGGGCTTTTTTCATTCATCATCTGCTGTTCATCAAATTCTAATCGACACATAGCATTTGTGCTGAATATATAGCAATGAATACAAAGATATATACAGTAAAAATCCTGCTGTTGTATTTTTCTAGGGTGTTGGGGAGAGTGGGTTGATATTAGGAGTGCTGGAGATGGGCAGAACTTATTTGAGATCCTAGGTCACCAGTTTGAGCAAATCTCACTGAAATAGAGGTAACAATAATAACACACTCCATAGGGTTATTGACAGGATCAAATAAAGATTGTGTGTGTATATTACACTTAACACTGTCTATCTTTTAGCAGATGTTGAATAGTTTCTGTTGTTTAACCATTAAATTTTTTACTGTATTCCTTCTTAGTTCCTTATTACTCTTCACCCTCTGATTTCTGTAATTGCAGTATACATTAAAATTAAGTGATTTCGTTTTAAGTTTCTATTCAATGATCTCACCCTACCTCTGACTTTATATGATTAGATTATCAGGTTATGTAGTCATCATATACAGTCATTTATAACTAGTCAAACTAGTCATATACGACATATGACTAGTTAATAGAAATTTACCTGCTTTGCTGAAAAAGCCCAGAAAATAATCTAGGTTTATTCAGAACTAGTTGATGATTTCTAAAACTTAGTATACTATTCTTTTCTAATAGTTTTTATTGCTGATGGCTCTTGTTAAGCTTCAATTTGTGTAAACATGCCTCATTACCACTTTTTAGAAGATACTAAACTTGCTTCCCCCTATAATGTGACAAAATATGCTATTAATATCAGTTGAAGCTGAAATAACTTTATCCTCATGATTTCTTAATCCTCTAAAAACATCTTCAGAATTTCTTTTTAATCTTAATTTTTTAATTGATTCAGAATTCTAGTAAGGTGTGGCATTTAGGGAGAAAAGACCACTACATATATTTAGTAATGTTCTTACTACTTTGTAGGCTTATAAAGGTACTATTTGGGGCCTCCTTGGTGGGCTAGGGGTTAAGTCTCAGTGTTATCGCTGCTACTGCCTGAATTCAATTCCTGGCCAGGGAGCTAACCCACATCCAGCACAGCAGGCCTCTCCTATCTCACCCACTATTCCCCTGAGCAGTGTATTTCAGTAAATTCACATGTTCTGTTCCCCACTCTGTCTCTGGTGAATTCTCTCACCCCCTGTACCTCTGATCTATACCCCAGTTCTTCTATGTAAAAATAAATAAAAATAAACCATACTATTTGTCTTATTTGGGCATATAGTAAGTGCTTAATATTACTTATTTTTCCTTTCATTTTAGATTGAATTTTAAGGAAAAACCTTTTTAATATTCTAGAACATAGAGAAAAAGGAAGAGCAAGTGTACTTTTGAAATAGGATTAATTTTGGTCTTGGGTAGAAATACTGAATGGATTTGCAAAAAAGATATGTTCTTTATAGGATTGGTTTCTTTTAGTTATGTGTCTTTTTAAAAAAATTTTATTGTTATTTATATATTTTACATTTTGTATTCCCCTTGAGTAACCCACTACCAATTCACCTGTGATCCATCTCCTTGGTCCCTTGTGTCCTTTTCTACTCCATCTTGTGCCCTTATCCCCTTGCCCCCGCTGAGTGTTTTTCTCCTCTTTGGTTTCCCTATAGTCCTGTTATAAGTGAAACCATTCGATATTTTTCTATTTCTTTCTGGCTTATTTCGCTGAGTATGATCCCCTCTAATTCCATCCATGTCGCTGCAAATTGCATGTGTTTATCTTCTTTGAATGCTGAATAGTATTCTATTGTGTATATGTACCACATTTTCTTGATCCAATCATCTATTTTTGGACATCTGGGTTGCTTCCATACCCTTGCTATTGTAAACAGTGCCGCAATGAACATGCGGGTGCATGTACCCTTTGGATTAGTGTTTTTGTGTTCTTTAGGTAGATTCTTAAAAGTGGTATTGCTGGGTCGTATGGAAGCTCCATTTTTAGCAGTTTGAGGAATCACCATACAGCTTTCCATAGTGATTGGACCAGTTCGCATTCCCACCAGCAGTGTGGAAGAATTCCTTTTCTCCACTTCCTTTCCAGCATTTGTTGTTGCCTGTATTTTTAATGTGTGCCATCCTCACAGGTGTGAGGTGGTTAGTTATGTGTCATAATGAGTAATATTTCTTCTACATAGGTGATTTCGTCACTGAATTTTTTAAAATTTGCCGTCGAAAGGAATCAACTGATGAGATTCTTGGACGATCCACTTTTGAGGAAGAGGGGAAAGGTAACTTTTATTTTGTTGTTATTATAAAATATCTAATCCTTGTTCTTTGGCACATTTTCCAGTAATTTCCATTTTTATTCTCATTTGAATTAAGTTGGAGAAGCAAGTTTTGATGGACCAGTTATCATTTTTCTCTAGGCTATCCTCCAAGCTTATACATTAGATGCATGTAATAAGTTTTTTTTCCACCAAAAATGTAATATATTTTGAAAAGCAGGGTTTTTGAGGTCTATTTTTGAAGTCCCATGGGGAGAAATAATTTGTGTTACACCTTTGTTTGTCAATCAAGAATGTCTATAAAGCCAAAGAGATGTTTTAAATTTTTATGATTCTGGGATTATGTAATACTAGTGAAAAAAATGATTAAAATATTCTATATAATTATCATTTTAGCCTGTTAAGGTTATTGACTCAATTTGTATTTATTTTTATTCTTTTTGTAGAAATTGCTGATATAACTCATGCTTTGTCAAAGCTGACAGAACCAGCATCAGTTCCAATTCATAAATTATCAGTTTCAAATATGGTACACACAGCAAAGAAAAAAATACGAAAACACAGAGGTGTAGAAGAGTCACCACTGAATAATGATGTCCTCAATACTATTCTCTTGGTAACTAAATATATGTTTGTATTTATGGTCATTTATTCATTAGATACTCCCTTTTATGAGGCACACACGATTGGGTATATAAAATGAGTAAAATACTGTTTCAATATTCAGAAATTTCCAACTAGTGTAATGTGAAAAAGGAAAGTAAACAATAGTTACTATACCATGGTGCATATAAGAACACAACTGAGGATGCCTTGTCTCTCTTTGGGCAGTGAGAATCAGGAAAGATTTCATACAGAGGAATGCTTGAGTGGCATCTTAAGGTTTTAGAAGCAGAGGAATACAGGAACCTAAGAGAGCTGTTGAACAGTTGATACAGTGTAGATTGCTTCCTGAGGAGTGGTCAGAGAAGAGACTAGAAATAAAGCAGGTAACTTGCGATGGTGAAGCACGGGATTTTATCTTGCCGTTTAATACCATTTTAAGTAAAAGAACTGTATTTGAAAACTTACCTTCACCACAATCCAGAGAAAGATTTATAGTGAGTACTAGTTTGGGAGTAGAGTGACTCTAGGTATACTGTGGTACAACAGGCCCAGCCTAGGGGCCAGGATTTAATTCTAATTTACTATATGACTTTGCTTTATTTTTTTTTTCATTTTTAATATTATTTATTTCATTTTTCCTATGTCGTTGTAGCTCCCATAATTCTCCTGCCCATATCCTGTGAACCATCATCATATTCCCTTGTGTTCATCCTTTCCTTGTTTTGTCCCCTTCCTTTGTTTCAGTTGCCACCCCCCTACTCCTACCCTCTCCTTTGCTTCAATTCTGTGGTCAGCTTGCTAGTTTTGACTTTTTCTTTACCTTTTGTTTGGTTTCTCTATATTCCACATATAAGTGAGACCGTTTATCTTTTTCCTTCTGGCTATCTGACTTTGAACAAGCCATTTAACTTTCCTCATCTATAAATGAAGCTAATTAAACCTTGTGAGATTATTGTGAGGATTAGAGAACCTTCTGTTATACACATGGCTTATACTAGGACTTTGATAAATGATAGCTGTTCTTGCTATTATTGTAATTATAATGATAATTGTACTTACCAACTTATCACTGAATTAAGATAATCTTAGCAACAACTTCAAGAGTTTGCAATGAAAAGATTACTTACTTGGAACTTTGTGTTAAACTTGTCTCTGCCATTTATCTGAACAACACTCTTAATCAGTTTTTTAGCTTGTATGTCTATAAGATGTGGGCAGTAGTATTTAATCATAATGTGTAAGATTAGAATAATGTTTGTAAGTGTGCATAGCAGTATGGGTTGGCACATAATAGTTCCTCTAATTTTTAAAAATCTGTTGAGCATATTCTTTAAGATGTGACAAAGTATGCATAGTAAAAGGAGTTATAGTTCAGCAATACGACAAAACATTTTGGGATTAACAGTGTTAAAAGGCTGAAACTTTTTTTCCCTTTTCTAGTTTTTATTTTTCTAACTTAACTTTTTAAATTGAGGTAACATTGGCTTACAACACCATATTTTATCTGGGGGGATAGAGTCACGCCTCCTCAGTTGTATGTCATGGCATGACACTATATCACCAAATCATCCGTAGTCCTTTACCATAGACCATTAAGTCCCCTCTCCACTTTATTTCCAGCCTTCTTCTCCCTGTAGAAGCATCAGTTTTGCAGTCATATATCTAGGGTTTATTTTGAGTTAGTTCCATCAGTTCCTTTGTTTTGTTTCTTTGTGTTCCGCATGAGTGAAATTAATTTCTATAGAGAAGCGCCCTTAAGAATATGTCCTTAGAAATTGTATTATTACATAGCTTGATTGTCGTACACACTAAATTTTTCTCCACCCCTACACACATGCACACATACACAAACAGAAACTTTGGAGAAGGTGCACTGGTCATTACAAGTTTAGACTGCATTCCAATTTTCTTATCTTGTAAAATAAAGCTATGGGTATTAAGTGTAACATTTTCATATATGAAAGTCTGTGGCTGATTTAAATCTCAGAGCCTCAAATATAATGATATTTAAAATTTTTGTATATAGTTTTAACTTTTTAATAATAATAACACTTTTTAAAAAAACGTTAATGACCTTGGATGAACCTGAGATCGTAGTGAAGAATGTTTAGCTCTGTTTAGCTCACAGAACCAGATGATTATATTAAAGAAAAATCTCTGATTTTTAAAAATTTGGCTAATTGCTGAATCTGTGTTGTGTATTTTTGGAGAAGAACAGAAAACATTTGAGATGGTATAGAACTAACTGGTACAATAAGAGTATTACTGTTGTTTTGACAATAAAAGCATTAAAAAGTTAAATAATATCTCACTTATAAAAATGAACAGAATAGGAAATTTGATCTAAAATGTGATTGTTTTCTTTCGTTCCCTTAAGTTCTTATTCCCTGATGCTGCTTCTGAAAAACCTTTAGATGGAACATCTGTAACAAACAGTAATCCTCCTTCAGATAATGAAGACTATGTAAGTTTATTTACAATTAAATATCAAAATGTTTAAAATATACTGAATTTCTTCGGTTTAATATATTTCTAGTTAAGTGGCATAGGTATCTTCTTATTTTAAAAATCACTTTATTAAAGCTTGAGTGGAGATCATGGCCACCACTCAGATGATGACCTGCTATAGAACATTGGCATATAATATTTTAGGTAGCAAGAACTTTTCTGGAAACAATGAAAAAACTGCACAAATACACTGTTTTTGGTTGTAGGATTCCTTCCCTGTAGACTTTTTATAAAATCACCAAATTTATGTTTTGTGACAAATTCTTTTCTGCATTTCAAAACTGAATAATGAATAGAAAAGTCTTTAATGAAGTAAACTGTGTAAAATTTTCATCCTTATCCCAGTGTCTTTTCTTCTCCAAATACACCTTTGATAAATTGAGAAATGAGAATTTAAATAATATAGTTATTGAGATATATCAAACTGTTTATCATAATTATTGTTGGGAAATAGATTTCATTCAGTTTATAGTTCTGATTTTATATTTTTGTTTTGACAAAATATGTACTCATAATTAAAAGACGTTTAAAACAGCATATAAAGTTCAGGTAACATCTTAAAGATTTCATAGAAGAATGTGAAAGCTATAACTTCAGCCTTACTGAACTATAGCCTTACTTTTTTATCTTAGTAGGTATCTTGAAGACATGAAACTTTCTAATGACAATTTAGACATAATGTGTTATTAGATATTTGATAAAAGCTAGTTTTAGTAAGATAGGTTGAGTTTATTATTAAAATCTTTCCTCACACAGTTTTTGATTATACATGTAAATATGTTGTTAACCAGTTTTGCTTTGTTTCTGTTTTGCTAAATTTAGAGTCTCTACAATCAGTTCAAATCTGCCCCTTCTGACAGTTTAACGTACAAATTGGCTTTGTGTCTTTGTATGATCAATTTCTACCATGGGGGATTGAAAGGAGTGGCACACCTCTGGCAGGAATTTGTTCTTGAAATGCGTTTCAGATGGGAAAACAACTTTTTGATTCCAGGGTAATTTCAGTTTCCTCTTGTATTAGAATTTTTTTTTTTTTAAGAAAATCTGACTTTTAACCCATTATTATTGTCTATGAAATCTGCCTTAAGAAAGTGGTTAAGAAACTTTAGATACCCTTTATGTTTAGAGGTGTTTTCACTGCAGCAAATTTATAATAGAAAAATAAGAGGTGATAGCTCCTCAGTATCCAACATAAAAGAATGGGCAAATGGTGTATCTACAATAAAAATTATAGATCTATTAATTTTTTCCCCCAAGAATCTAATAACATAGAAAATGACCTTAGTATTTATAGCAAAGTAGAATGTAGTATTGCATACACAATGCTTTCAATTATGCTGTTACATATGTATAAAAAATAATTGGAATGAAATTACCAAATGTTAACAGTTTCCCCAAGGGTGAAGTTATATTTTCATTTTTATGTATGATTTTGTATATTTTGTAAATCTGTAGTAATCATTTTTATAGTTGTAAGGAAAACATCTTTAGAGTTCATCAGTTCAGATATTAAACATTGCCTGTAGTTTTTTGATATAATTTATGGTGACATTTCATTTAATCAAATAGAAGAGTTTAATTAACATGTATGTCAATATTACATAGGTTACTTCTTATCTACCCATGTTAATGGAGTAAAATCACAATATGAGTAATATAAAAATGATATTTTATCAAAAATGTTTGTTACTCTTTTGAAATATTAGTGTGGCCTGTTGACCAGCAGCTTTCTAAGACCTGGAGCTTGTCAGAAATGCAGAATTTCAGGCCTCACACCAAACTTACTAAATCAAAATTTTCATTTTAGGGAAAAAAAATTTAGAAAGAGCTGTTTTGTTCTGATTATGATCTATATATATGATGTACTATTTACATATTTACTGCAAAAAATAAAATGTTACAGTGACAAACTAAAAGTAACTTATCCTTACCAAAAAATGTTTATTCTTAATAAGTCATTTGCTGATGTCTGCTTAGGTGTCTTTCCTCTCTTGGTTCTAACCAGTTTGCTCTGTAACTTAGTTACAGATTCAGAGCATATTGAATGTGAGGGAGTTTCTCTGGCTGTTTTTTGGGAATCCTAGTGATTTAAAGCTAGACGCAGTCTAGCCTTAGCAAAATAAAAATGGAGAATTTAGTTTTCATGTTGAGAATACACTATTATCATTGAGAATTGAATACAAAATTTTGTATGGTGTGAGATACTGTATGCTAGCTACTTCATGAAGTATATTTAGAGACTTTTTCAAGCTTCTGTTAGCTTGAGAGCTATAACTAGTTTGCTTATGCTTTGAAACTTCTGTTGCATTTGCTATGTGCAATTTATGGACTGGGAGGATAAAATAAATTTTGATCTTTTAATGTTATTTGTTCTGTCTCAGCCACCTTACCTAGAGAAATTTAGTTTTGACTTCTTATCAATATTGCTAAAATTTAGGGTGATATAAAATATGCATATCAAAAGCAATTTTACTAAAGCTAAGCTTTCTTTTCCTACTACTTTATTTGATAGATTAGCAAGCGGACCCCCAGATCTAAGATGTTGTTTACTACATCAGAAACTACAGGTAAAGATTTCCCAATGATGGAGTATAGATGTCTTGTTTCTGTTGGGAGATTCTTATACTACTAAATGTAATAATGGATTGTAGGCTAGTTTTATTGTACTGTTATAGATTACTATATTCTCTGTCATTTACAACAAAGTCCTGAGAAGGGGTGTAGAATAGTTAGTTAGTGGATAGATTTTTATTTTACTGTTGCTAATTCAAATGTTATTTCTGTTTTCTTAAGATGTTAAATTGTTGTATTGAAAGAAAGAAGGCACGTGATGAGGGGAGAAAGACGAGTACTTCAGATAATGTGATTAATACATATCCAGGGGATGCTGGAAAAGCTGGAGACCATCTGGGACCAGACAATTTAAAAGATACAGAAAAGGAAAAGGGAGAGGTGGGAAAGTCTTGGGATTCTTGGAGTGACAGTGAGGAAGAATTTTTTGAATGTTTAAGTGATACTGAAGAACTTAAGGGAAATGGACAAGAAAGTGGCAGGAAAGGAGGACCTAAGGAGATGGCAAATTTAAAGCCAGAAGGACGTCTCATTCAGCATGGGAAACTTACACTTCTGCATAATGGAGAACCTCTCTACATTCCTATAACTCAGGTAGGACATGGACTAGCTCTTTAAAGTTTTTATTTTAAAAATTCATTGTGTATTTAACTTTATCCTAGTAAGAGGTGATTGCTTTGGGTAGGGGTAATTCTTTAAACAGTCATGTTTAAAGATCAGTGATTTGAAATCTAAATAAACTGTTGGAGGTTTTGGCCTACCATTTCTGAAGTTGAGAGATTTTCCAAAGTTTAAATAAAAGGTGATCTATTATTTCTTAAACTGAGTGGTGAATACTCAGGAATTTAAAGAAAATCCAAGAATATGATGGGGAAAGAACAAAAGTAAAAATCTCTTAATTTTGTGATTAGTTTTCATCTGTTCAGAACTCTAGTTTGCAGCCATTTAACACCATATAGGAAGTAGAACAACAACTCAACACTTAGGGAAGAGGAGTAGTTCCAGTTGGGTGGTTTGTGTACAAGTAACGTGAATGCACACTTTATTATGAAAAATTCAAATCTAGAAAAAGTGAAAGCTACCACCCACTAATTTAATTCTTAGCCTTAGAAGAACCACTATTATTGGTTTGGATCATAATTTCTTATACTTTTTCTGTGGATTGATTGGTGTGTGTGTGCATGTGCGTGTGCGTGTGTGTATACATCATAGTTGTTTTTTAAAAATAGGTACAGCATGATGTGCAACCTTTTTTAAAAAAATCTAATTTGACTTGAAGATTACATGTAGATCTACTTTATTTCTCTTTGATTGCTATGCAATATTACATGGCATGGAAGAGCCATAATTTTAACCATTCCTATATGAATGCAGAATATTTTATTTACAAGTTTTTCCTGGTATTCTACAGTATAAATTCTTAGAGTTTTTCATATTTTGTGTGTTCAGATGTGAGTGCAGCTCTAAGGAAGGAAATGAGAAATGGAATTGCTAAATAAATGAATATGCAGATTATTAAATGCTTTTTCAAAAGCTACACTAATTTACACTCCCATCATTGGTGAATATAGGAATAAAGAAATACCACTGAATAAGGCACTCAGACACTCTTTTTTTTTTTGCATGGAAGAATTGGAGTGTAGGCCAGAGTTGTGGGGAGGAGGGGTAAGAGGATTCATCAGAGACTGAGTGGGGAGAACAGGCGGATCTACTGAAATACACTGCTGAGGGAGCAGCGGGTGAGACAGGAGAGGTCTGCTGTGGGTCAGTTTCCTGGCCAGGGATCGAATTTAGGCCATAGCCATGGTAGCACCAAGACTTAAACCCTAGGCCACCAGGGAGGTCTGGCACTCATTTTTTTATGGATATATTCTTAAGAATGAAGTATGTTTTAACTTAATAGATATTGCTAAACAATTTCCCTAAGTGGTTTAATTGATTGATATTCCCTCCAATAGGTGTAATAATTGTATTTATGTATGTATATATTTATTTAATGCTGTATAATCCCAGACTTTTGGTGTGTAAGGGTTCCTCAACACACCACTCCCAAGTTTGAGGATTTGCTAGGAGAAGTTATAGGACTCAGCTGTGTTCATGGCTATAATTTAATTACAGTCAAGGGATATGGAGCAAAATTAACAAAACGAAGTATGTTTAGAGGGCCAAAGTTTAGAGGCTATCAAGCACAAACTTCCATGAGTCCCCCCCACAGCGTTGTAATATGGGATGCACTTAATTCATCCAGTATTAATTATGAATAAACACATGAAATGTTGTAAACATAATAGTCTTAGTGCTCAGGGTTTTTACTGGGCTTTACTGGATTTTTACATAGGAACGCTCTACCTAGCTTATACCAAAATTCCAGAATGTCAAGAAGAAAGCAGGTGTTCATCATATACCGTATTTGCAGTTTAGGCAAACAGCTTTTTTTTTTTTTTTTAAATCAGTTCTGATTATGGTGGAGATCCTGTCAAAATCCACATTACCAGCTGCCAGCCAAGGGCCAACATTGTAAACAGGCCTTTCTGAGAATAGCAGTATTCTAAAGGTCACTTTTTCTCCACATTCTTGCTGTTTTCAGTCATTTTAACTTTTGCCTTTCTGAATATGTAATAGTATCTCATGTTTTTACATTACCTGATGAATAATGATACTAAAATATTTTTATATGTTTAATGCCTATTTGGATATCTTCTTGGTGAGGTGTTTGTTTAAGGCCTTTGCCTATTTTTAACAGGTTTTTTTTTCTTTTTTCTTTATAGGGATTCTTAATATATTTTTATTATAGATATTATTTTTTATTTTATTATATTTTTATATTTTATATTCTTTATTTTATTTTTATTATATTTATTTTAGATATGAATCCTTAGTTTTATCTATGTATGCATGTAAAATATATGTACAAATATAGATTTTACATACAAGTGTATATTGTGTATTTTATATACAAGTACATAAAATATATATACAAGTATATTTTATATATATGTATACAACAAATAATAATTTCTCTTAGTCTGTGCTTGCCTATTCACTTTCTTAATGATATCATTCTTAATAAAATCTAGTCTATCAATGTTTTTCCTATGTGAATAATGCTTTTGTCTCTCATTTAAAAGATCTTTACCTCTCTCAGGAGAATTCTAATTTTCTGTTATGTTTTCTTCTGGAATCTTTATTATTTTACCTATCACAGTTATGTTTGTGATCCACTACAAATGGATTGATATAAGAAAGGGTTAAGATTCTCTTCATTCTTTGAGACTATAGAATTGTTTCAACATCATATTAAAAAACTTGCCTTTTCCCAAAATGGCAGTGACATCTTTGCTATAAATAATATGACTTTATGTATCTTAGTCTATTTCTGGACTGTGTCTATACTTACATCGATAATATAATGTTTATATTATAAACTGGGAATAATTTAAACTTAATTTTTCTTTCAGTATGTATCCAGTGTAGTTAGAAATTAATTTTTATATCTTACCCTTAGGTAAATGAGGGCAAGTTTTTAGTCCATTCTACTTTCTTACTTTAATATCAGTCTTACTTGCAGTATATCCATTTTGTATATATGTATATATGTGTACATATGTGTGTGTGTGTGTATGTATTTATATAATGGTTGGAATTCAAAATGATTCCAGTTGAAACTAATATAATTTCAAATTTAGAAGTCTGCTTAAAATGTGCTATTAAACAGTTTGGCCATTTGACCCAAAAAAAGATAATGACTTTATATAGTCCTTGCTTCACAAGAATTCATAAGAATTCCTGTATGTAGATTTAGGTCAACCTAACATTTAAGACTGAGAAAAACTTAGGATTTTACCCACACTTGAGGGGCTGGGAGTGATATTTATGGAGAATCTGTTGAGCAGGAGTCCTTAGGTAGTAAATTAGAACATAACTAGTATCTCTCAAAGTCAGTATCAGATAGAAGTCCTAGATTCTCTTCTTGAGTTTGATACTTGGTAGTTTTCCCATTTGATGATCTTGAGCAAAGCACACCTCTATCTCTCAAAGTCAGTATCAAATAGAAGTCCTAGATTCTCTTCTTGAGTTTGATACTTGGTAGTTTTCCGATTTGATGATCTCGAGCAAAGCAAACCTCAGTTTCATCACTTGTAAAGTGCCAACACATCAGTGATAACATCATGTAGTACAAGAAAACTTTGGGCATATTTAGAAGTAGTATATGAGAAATGTGTATTTGCTATTGGTGACTTATGCTTATGCTACTTGCTTATGTTCTATTATCGTGTGCTTCATTTACCCTTGCCTAAGATTTCCAGGTGAGAGTGATGGTCAGTATCTTTTCAACATCTCTTTTCCTTCACTCCCATCCTGTGATTTCAGTGCTGTACATAATCAAGAGTGACTGCTGCTTAATAGAAGGAAGGCTCTCCTGGTGGTCTCTATTCTGTACTAGTTCATCAGAAAGTCATAAATTTTTAACTTGATTCAGGTATTTTGATAACACAGAGAAAGCAGAATATAGAGCTTGTAATAAAATCTATATATTTTGTCTTTAATTGCTGGTATTTAATGAGCATGTGCTAGGAATTATTCTTTACAACAGTTTGAGTGATTGCTCAGGATCACAGAGCTGGGATTCAGTCGCAAGCTTTGTGCTTCCGAAGCCCGAGTTCTGAAAGAACCACTATGTCATACTGTTTATCAGTTATTAATCAACCCTCAGTATCAATGTGAGACTCACTAAAAGTGAAGTATGTTCACTGTTGAGAAAGCCCATAATCCAGAGATAATCCTTGTTAAGGCAGATTTCTCCCATTTTTTCCTATATCAAACCATTTCCCTGTTACTGAACTTTCACATTCTTTCTAGTTTTCATAGTAGTTTATACAGTGCTATAGTGATATCTGTGGGAGTGAATTAATTTTGTAAGAGGGCATAATCATAAATGCTTAACCATGTATTGATTTCCAGATTGTTGTCTGGGAAGGTTTATACTTTGCATTCTTTCCAACAGAGTTTAAAAGTGCTCCATTTAGTTTTGTTTCAAAAGTGAGAATAAGAGAAAAATTCATTTCTTTTCTTGGTTGCTCTGTGCTTTGAATGCTGTGGCTTTACTATGCTTCTGCGTTATTTCTGATAGATAGTTGTTTGTCTCTAGTGCAGAATTCTCAACTGGGGAATGTTTGCTCCCGGTTGCACTTGGCAATGTCTGGGAATATTTTTGATTGTCATGAGTTATAGTGGTGGTACATGCATCTACTAGGCAGAGAGAGACCAGAAATGCTGCTAGATATCCTATAATCCACAGGACACTCCCCACAACAAAGAATTATCCTGTCTAAAATATTGGTAATATTGAGGCTAAGAAATACTGCTTTATAGTAAGCTCCTAAAATCTAGATGAAATCTATTTATAGACAAGATGCTTTAAACCTTTCTACTAATTCTTACCCTATTATTTAAGAGTAGAAAGTTCATTTTTTTTGGCTTTAATTACAAAACAGGTCAATTTTGTTTGGTTTATCTCTGGATTATTAAATTCTTCATATTTCAGACATAAAATCTAATGGAATCAATTCTTGGAGAGCTTTCCTAAGCCCCTTTGAACAGTTTGGAAATGTTTTCTGTCACTCTCTTTATGATTCAACAGTTGCATCTTCCTTTAAATTTGACTTAGCTGGGCCTCCCTGGTGGCGCAGCGGTTAAGCGCTGCGCTGTGGAGCTGTCGGCAGCGGCAACGCAAGTTCGACGCCCGGCCATGGAGATTCCCACATGGCGCGGCAGACCTCTCCTGCCTCGCCCACTGCTCCCCTCAGCAGTGTATTTCTGATCTGCCTGTTCTGCTCCACTCTGTCTCTGGTGAACCCTCTTGCCGCCCCCGCCTCTGGCCTGTACCCCAACTTGTATGCATAAATAAACAAATCTAAAAAAAAATTTTGACTTAGCTGCTTTTAAATTTGGGGTTATGCTTAAGTATATACTATCTCTGATCTCTGAAACAGAAAAGTAACAACTTCTTGTGAAAATTAGTATTTAGAATGTCTTTGGAGCCTAAACTCAAAACAGCTCCTCCAACAGAAGGCCTGTTTGGGAGCTTTTAAACAGGTTTCAGTTTATTACCTTTATTTTTATTTTCATGTATATTACTTTTCTTAATATAGTAAAAACCACGTTGCAACTAATGATGACATACATAAGCATACCGTTAGGACTTTATTTCTTTGTCATTAATAGGCAGGAAAATGTTCAGAGCCCAAATTCCTCTATCTTATGACTAAGCAATCCTGGTCAAGGGAAATGTGATAATCTTACCAATGGGAGGGGTTCAGCGGGAGGTGATGAAAGTCATCTTTATTCTTCCTAATTTATTACTTTTTTATGTAGGTTGGAAAACCTTGTAAGTTTCTAAGAATTCTTTTAATACATATTTTGTGACTGCTATAATTGAAATAACTGTTGTCTTTATTCTATTTTTACACTTCTGCATTGTCTAAAAAGGAATACTCTTGAGCTTTGTCATTTTGTGCTTCACAGGAACCAGCACCTATGACAGAAGATCTGCTCGAAGAGCAGTCGGAGGTTCTAGCTAAATTAGGCACATCAGCAGAAGGGGCTCACCTCCGAGCACGCATGCAGAGTGCCTGTCTGCTCTCAGATATGGAATCTTTTAAGGTAGGTCACACTGTGAGAACTTCAGGATCTGTTTTGCACTATTGTAAGATGAAGTTGTGGAAGTCACTCTATAAAGTGGTATGAGCACCTGAATGACTTTATTAACTTTTATTTCACCAATAGTTAAAACACCTACTTTCAGGCCCTAAAGATTGTAGTCCAACTTCTTAAGTTTACCAAATTTGAATAATAGTTAAAAGTTAAAAGTTGAATCATTTCTGTATGTATAGTAGAATGGTCTCTTCCTTTGTGTGTTTTCAGCCAATTTAATGCAACATAGAATATTTAGAGAATGGTAACAATTGGCTTATTAGCTTAAAAACACAGGAATGGAGAACTGACTTTGATTTTTAAGTTATTTAAGTTAACAGAGACAAGTCCATGCATATTAAAAAACAAAACAAAAGCCCAAGTGGGTAGCCTAGGGGGCCATAGGGCTTCCCTATTGCTAACTATTTCCTACCTCAAGGCACAAACCTTTCTCCTTAACCTGCTGCTGCTGTGATGGTGTCCCCATTCCATATTCCCCATTCAGTCCTTTTTGCTATGTAGGCCACCCTGAATTTGATTTTTCTACTTAAACACCCCATGAAAACCTATGCCACTTTTATCTTCCCTGTTAGCAAATTTAAGTGACAATGAAAGAGAGTTTTTTTGTTCTGCTTACTTTTCCCATCCTTAACTAAAGAGAAAAATCTTAAGTAACTCTCTCAAGTTGCATGTTTTTATTAGAGACTAAAAAGGCACAAAAATGTCTCCATTCTCTGAGATGAGAGAGAGATGTTGTTTAAAATTAAAAAAAATAGTTGGTACAGTGACTAAAGAAAAGCCAGTTGGCTCTTACAGTGTGTGTTAAATCAAAAAGTTATAGAAGGGAATTGGTTTAGCCTGTGTATGCGCAGCAGGAAATACTAGCCTCCACAGCAGCTATTTTTCTCTTGACCTCCACTTGCTTTCATATTCATCTCTGTCTGTCCTGCTACAGTGTGCTTGCAGAAGCATGTACAGGAGGAAATTCCAAATTGAAACTGTTGAAAATTTTCCCACAGAAACATATTGGAACCTCATCTTAAGGGTCTATAAAATTTCTTTAACATGTTTCAGCAAAACTGGTTTCTTAGACTCTTGGACTAACCTCGGCACTTAAAATTTCTTTTTGTTTTTACTAGAAATTATTTTAATCATAAAATAGATTGTATTTCAAGTAGCCAGCTTATACATAAGCCCCTATTTGGGTATCAAATAATATATTTAAGGAAATACATAGTCATTCTAAAATAAATATGGTTGCCTTTCCTCTTTCATATAGAGATGATATGGTTTTAGAGGTACATGGGAGAGTCCCCAGAGCTTTGGATGAATGCTCTATGTACCTGAGGTACCTACATCTTATAATTCCAGAAGGACAGAGCCTTTACTTAAGCATAGCTTTTTAGTACATGCCTGTAACAACAGACTGAAGATAAACCATAGCTAAAGTAAGCCTTGACCTTCTGGAAGCTGTATGTTCAATCTGGTATAGTAAAGACAGGAAGAAGAAATAATTCTGGTGTGAAATATCTTTAATAAACATTCTGTAGTATAGGAGTCAAATATTTTCTTTTTTCTTAACTGAAAAAAGATATTTGCTCTCTTCACTCCAAGCCTTTCCCTCTAGTTTCCTAATATGTTGTCGTGTGTGTGTGTGGTGTTGTCTGGTTGATACCTGTATCTTTTACAGGAATACTGTAATCTTGACCCATTGTATTTCATAGAAGTTCTTTGTTGCCATGATGCCATAGCCCTTAGAATTTATATGGTTCATTGTCACTTGGTGACCTTCCTTTATTCCTCATCCCTTCAGGGGATTTCTTAAATTGGTTAGGATGATTAAATTGGTAGTTCCTGAGCTCAACCAGGAAGAGTGAGCAGTTTTGCCTTTCACATTTAGAGAATTCAATTTATGTTTTCATTTTGTTCTGAGGCTAATGTAGTTTGAAAAGAAAGAAAATGACCATCTGATTAGCAATTTTTTATTATTGCTTACCTCTCTTATTACTTCAGGTAATTATAGTACTTACAGCTGGAAGAATATGTTGTGGTAGAGAATATAACCAAAAATGTGTTTGATGTATGTACATGTTAATGTGTATATACTCCTTTGAGGAGTGGGAGATAATATATATGATGTTGTTTTAGAGTCGATGGATTTGAGAGCAGAGCGGGGTCCTTGAGTTCACTCTGGGAAAGGTTTCACCAGAGCTCCCTTCGGCGGCACGTGACAAGTTTCTCCATGAGACAGAGACTCAGTTATACTTAAAGAACAGGTTTATTAGGACAAAGAAGTAAAGGACCTAGTACAGACACAAGTGGACAGGAAGAGCTGCCCCTCTGAGGTGGCAGGTTTGCTAAGAGAGGCCTGTATTGTGCAGGTCACGGGCAGACAGGCAGGCTGCTGCCCTGCAGAGTGACAGAGTTGGTAAAGGAAAGCACCTGCATAGGCACAGGTGCGCAGAGAAAATGGCTGCCCCGAATTCTTGCTTGGCACTGATATAGCCTTCTTTCAGTTGGGAGGGCCTCATCTTTGAGGATGACTGTCTATTTACTGCTAATTGGAATTAAAAAAGAGACCAGAGTTTCTACAGTGGGCTCAATCTCCATATCTTTGGCCCTAGACTGCAGTCTAGCTCCCACCTATGCTTTGTAATTTAGGAGCAGGAACCTAGGGATTGTGCTAATAGTTATGTTGATTTCTCCTTCCCCCACTTTCTTGTGTGGGTCTAATTCTAATCTTAGTTTGCATTATATCTCCTCCATCATATATGTGCTCTCTCTTACTACTCTGCTTTTACATTACTGTGCACTTGCAAGAAAAGATCTCCATGCTTTACCACTAACACTGTGAAAACTCTACTTTTTTTTCAGGCTTGAATGTAAAATTACTAAAAGGATTTTGGTATGCTTCATCATTAATTATGTAGAATTGTCCATTTAATAAAATTTTAAATAGTTTGGTTTCAGACACTTGAAAAACAGTAGGTTAAATTCCAACTCCTTAAAAACACAAAAGCAATTTATGTGGTGGTAATTTGTTATGTAAAGCACAAAATTTGATGCTGAATAGAACATTTTGAGATTAGCTGATATTTATTACAGTACCAGTACTGATTTATTGTGGAAAACAGAGCAGAACTTTTCCATCATTGTGTTACTGTTCTGATCATGTCATGTATTATTTAATGTACTCAACTTGAGTTTATTTGATACTTTTCTCAGTATTGAGTAGCCATTATACTATAAGTTTAAACTAACTTATATAACTTATAGT
This sequence comes from Scalopus aquaticus, assembly GCA_004024925.1. NCBI lineage: Eukaryota > Metazoa > Chordata > Mammalia > Eulipotyphla > Talpidae > Scalopus > Scalopus aquaticus. Next base: position 128,257 of record PVIJ01003418.1, read on the forward strand.
CTGTTTAACAGACGTATTTTAACTTTAGATTGAGTTTTTATTTCCAGATTCATCAAAAGAAAATACTATTTTTCCATTATATGGAGACATCAAAAATAAGATGGTTTTGATGGGCTAACATCTGAATTGTTTTAAAAGTAACATTCAGACTAATGTCATGTATTAGATTTTGTAAAGGTTAGATAGCTTTTTTTGTGAAAGGAAATGTATGCTTTTGTAGTAGGTGTATCAGTAACCACTGATTTTATTTGATTCTGTAAACTTTTATCTTTATTTCAGGCAGCAAATCCAGGTTGTTTTCTGGAAGATTTTGTGAGGTGGTACTCACCCCGGGATTATATTGAAGAAGAAGTGATTGATGAAAAGGGCAACACAGTTCTGAAAGGAGAACTGAGTGCCCGAATGAAGATTCCTAGCAATATGTGGGTAGAAGCCTGGGAAACAGCTAAGCCAATTCCTGCTAGAAGGCAGAGGAGACTCTTTGATGATACACGTGAAGCAGAAAAGGTAACTTAGGTGTGGGTATCTAACACTAGAATGCTAATTATTCTTCTAGCCTTTTGAAGACCTTGAACACACTTGAGAAGCAAAGCATTTAGTGAGCTGTTTCTGTATCTACTATTAAGGTTTAAAACTAGTTGCAAATACACCAAAGAATAAGACATGCTTATTTTATATGAATGCTTACCATTGTACTGTCTCAATTTCACAGTGTATGTCAAAAGCCTTAAAAGTGGTCATATCCTTTGACCTATCAATTCTATGCCAAAAATTTTATTGAGGAAGTACATAAAGATCAAGACTTAAGACTAATGTTCAATAACGTTCTTCAGTGAAAATATAATAATAATTGCAGTTTCCAGGAATAGGGCTTGGTATAATAGAGTATGGTATAATTATTTAGTGGACTGCTTTGCAACTATTAAACACTTGGAGTTCTGGAAAATGGTGGGAGCTACCTGATGTCAAATTGCCCCCCAAATCCTCCCACCTACCTGCCTACCTCTCCAAGCCCTGTGAAATTAATAAGTAAATAAATCTATGTTTTATACATTACAAGATGGTAGAAATTGACTTTTAAATCAGCAATAAGTAAAAAAAGCCAAATTCCAGTTGAGTTCTATTGATGTCCTACTGTGGGTGTAAGAGAGTAGAGACAGAGGATCTTAAGAAGAGCTGAGGGATACAGAGGACTTGGAGCCCAAAAGTACTGAGAAAGAGGGAGTCTAATGCCAGGTGCCAGAGTACTCAATATAGGTAGATCTTGGTAGTTCATAGCACACCCTTCAGGAAAGAGACTGGGAGGTAAATAGGATTAGAAGTGGAAGCTCAGAGAGAGGCTTCCTTGAGAAGAATCAGATATATATAGAAGGAATGATACCCTCGGAGATAAAGCAATGATAGGAAATATGAAATAGGGAAAATTAAGGATCCTGCAAAAATGAAAGAGAAATAAGGTATTTCAACTTCCCCACTCCTTGCAATTCATTAAAGAAACTGCAAAAGAGGTTACTTTCAAACTGACATTATTACAAACAGTAAAAAATGAGGCTAGCTAATATCAGGGTGAGGCCAGAGATACAGGAGTGAAAGAATTCACCAGGAACAGAGTAAAGAATAGAAAAGGTGGATTTATTGAAATACCCTATAAGAAAGCAGGAAACAAAACAGGAGATATCTGCACAGTAATGTTTGGGGCTCCCTTTTATAACCTCTTTTCAGGGGCGGCTTAATTTCTCCTGAGATACTAGGTTTCAGTGGGCATTCGCACAGAAGGTGTTCTATCTGGTTCTGTTTGCCCTGTTTCCACATTCCTGGGAATTCTCAATAGCCCCCTGTTGGTCATGTGGACCCATGACCAGGTTCCCAACTCTATCAGTTTTCCTTTTTTAATCTACTTTGTGTCTCCCAGCATTTTTTAGCTGAGCAAATACAGAGATTAAGTTTTAACCATATTAAATGATATTTTGACAAAGAACAGACCACATCTATATATGAGTATGAAAAACAAAACACAAATTGAATTATTTCAGCTAATGAAATATTTCCCAGAAAATTGACCCACAAGCAGAAGAAAATGGTAACATAACACTCCAAATTCAATCAGATATCATCAAACAAGCATGGAGGGAGATATGAAAAATAATGTTCAATCAGAAATAGTAAAACCAAGGACAGAAGTGAAGCACAAAAACCCACAAAGAAATGAAACTACAGCTGGTTAATCTAGGATAGAATTAGAAGAAAAAAGCAACCATATCAAAAATAAAGACTAAAATATAAGCGGCCCAAGGGAGAATAGATTTATATTTAAATTTAATAAAAATCAACAAGGGAAAACAGCCAAGAGAATGAAATTGAGATAAGGGAATATAAGAGAGTTTTGAAAAGAAAGTAGGAAAGATGGAAAAAGTAGGAATAATGTTCATTTTATTGTGTCAAAAAAAAAATGAAAATACTAGAACAGAACTAATATTTAAAACTGCGACCTTGTTTTAATGTAATGTGATGTGACCCTTATTTAAATAAAACTTCTTTTCATTGAGCATAATCCCTTCCAGGTTGCATCCATGTTGCTGTGAACGGCATGAGTTTATCATTTTTGATTGCCGAGTAATATTCCACTGTGTATATATACCACATTTTCTTGATCCAGTCATCTATTTTGGACATTTAGGTCTTACCTATTGTAAACAGTGCTACAGTTAACAAAGGGGTGCAGGTATCCTTTTGGATTAATGTTTTAGAAAAATATTGGATGGTTTCACTTATTGGAGGAATATAGGGGAACCAAATAAAGGATCAGGAAAAAAATAATTATTTAAAAAAAGTACAAAATTAACAGGCAACTATAAATCAGAGACATTCTGCTGGGGAGAGGGAGGGAGAAGCATCAAAACAGGGAGGGAAGAGCACATGGGACTATGGTGATGTTGCACAGGTGAATTGGTGGTGAGAATTTTATGGGGACTCAACTGAGAGGAGAAAGCATATGTTGTACAAAAATAAAGAATGATGTAAAATATATATAAATAAAATAATTAAAAAACTTGTTTTCAGAAGCAAAAAAAATAAAACAAAATTGCAATCTAATAACACTTTTTAGAAATAAAAGTAAACCTGAATTTATATATTGCAAGAGGGTTCACATGGTGCAGGAGGAAGTTGACCAGGAGTAATGAACTTGAAGATATATCACTGTAAAACTACTAGTCTTTAAATATTTTTAAAAAACAACTCAGTACTTCTACCAAAAATAGGAAAATGACTTAAAAAGAAAAAGAATTTTATTTTTCAAAAGCAACATACAAAGCAAGGCAACGTGGGACAGCATTTTCAAGAAATGTAAGGAAAATCTATAAACCAGATACTGTGTCCTGCCAAGATATCCCAGTATCAAGACTATAAAAAAGTATTCTCTGAGGATTCTTAGGAATCCACTAGAATTGTCCAGTCCAACAAAACTTTTGCAGTGTTAGAAATGTTCTATAGCTATATGCTATCCAAAATAGTAACCATTGGCCAAATGTGATTTTAATAAGCACTTAAAATGTGGCTAGCATAGCACAGGAACTGCATTTTTGAACAGCTACATATGACTGGTTATCTGCCTTACTGAACAACAGAGTTTATTTTAAAGCTGAGACTAAAACTAGGTGGAGACATGAAAGAAGAATAATATGTAAAAATTATATGATGGGACAAATTAGAAAGAATGTGACAGAAAAAGTTGAGGCCAAAGAAAGAAAGGAGACTGATAATTGACTGATCCATAAATAGTAGGTGGTAATCAGAGGATACTGTTTAACACTGTCAGCATCTAGGAGGGGAAGAAGAGCGAAAGGAGTAGGGGAGAACAAAGAGGTGGACACAACATACTATGGTGGACGATTATGGGTGACTTGGTGGGAGAACTATCATGACCACACCTGAAGGGAGCAGTTCTTTACTGTGAAAAACATGAATAAGGATGTAAAATAACAGTAGTTCAATAGAAAATATATTTTAAAAAATCGTCAGATCAGATGTAAAAATAGTTAAAGACATAAGGAAGTTAAGGGTAGATGAAAGGTATTAAAGCAAGAATATCTACTGGAATAAACATACAAATTTTCCTAAGTACCAAGAGAAAATTTTTTTAAAAGAACACACCAAGTAGTGCACCATACATAATAAAATCACATCATAAACAGAATTATTATACTATAGCAAGTTTGTTAACATTGTCATTTCTTTCAACATCAATTCATTATAACATTGATGAGGAAAAAAGCCATCTTGGCCAATGTCAAATGAAAGTGTTTTTCAAAGACTTACTTTAGTCCTATATTTTTTCATGTAAAATTTTATTTCAAGAAACTATCAACAATGTTAAGTGGTATTTCTCTGGAACATAGTCATATGAAATCAATTCTCTGCTAATAGAGAAGGAATTCAGTGATTCAGAAAGGTTACAAAATGAACAATGGGCAAATATTTACCAGGCAAATGAAAACATTAAGCAGGCATTGTGATCCTGACATCAAAGTAGAACTAAAGCAGAAAAGCATTAATTGAGATAAACATGAGTACTTTATATTCTAAAAGTGATAGCAATAAGGATTTAGTAGTTGTTTATGTTTATGACACAGATAGCATTTTAACCACCTATACAGAACAGAAAGCATAGCAGGTGCACAGAGAAACAGATCAATGTACACTAATGAGAACTTTTAACACATTATTCTCAGTACATGTTAGTTAAGTAGACAAACTATGGAAAGATCTAAACAAAATAGTAAGGTCGATCCTTTAGCAATATCTCAAACACTGCACCTAAATAATAACCTTCTTTTCAGCTATACATGGAAATTCAAAAAATTGATACTATAGCACAAATAGCAGTAGGTTTCAATAGAAACATAATAATCTACAGTAAAACTAGAAAATTGGACATTTTCTAATTTCTATGTTGAATTTTAACAAATACCCCAGGCCGCCTTCCTGGAAATTTAAAAGCCTTGTATTACACAACACTGGGGTAAAAGGGGAAATACAAAATAAATTATATAATTTCTGAAGGAGAGGGTAGGACTTGAAGGAAAGTATGAATCCCAAACTAGGAAGGCTAATTTTACCTTTACTAGAAATTAGAAGGAAATTGTAGAGTGGCCGCCTCAAAGAGACCATGAGAGCTGAGATAGTAATTGTGTAAGCAGGACTCATTTGGGGCAGGTAACCCTTGACTAAAAAGGCTTTTTTGATGCTTTGGAAGTACACTTATTATTTTATGTGTATTTGATGTCTTTAAAAACTCTGGACCAAAAATGCTCCATTGTTAATTGTTATCTCTATGTAGTATAATTTGCAGATAGTTTTTATTTTCTTAATTTGCATGTTTTACATAAGGAAGCAGAAAAAAACATGAGAATATTCTTCATTACTAGAAACTGAAATTCTTAGGTGTTTTCATTAACATTATTCTTACCTTTGGAAGTAGTAGCTACTTAATCTGAATGAGTAGAATAGGTACTATGCGAAGAGAGCTCTCTTCCACTCTTGTTACATGTGTGAGTTCAGTAGGCCAGAGGATTTTTTTACTTTCATAAACTGCTGCTTTATTTAACAACTTCACTGATAATTTTTACATAAATTTGGGCCTCCTTCAGGTGCTGCACTATCTGGTAGTTCAGAAACCTGCAGACCTTGCTCGGCACCTGTTACCTTGTGTAATTCATGCAGCAGTACTCAAGGTAAAGGAAGAAGGTAAATGTCTTATTTGATTAGTAATTAGTTCATTACCAAATGAAAGTATATTTTGCCTAACTTAATGATGGCTTTGATCTTTTTTAAAAATAGAAAGTCTGGAAAACATTTCTTCAGTTAAGAAGATTATAAAGCAGATAATATCCCATTCCAGTAAAGTTCTGCACTTCCCCAATCCAGAAGATAAGAAGCTGGAAGTAAGTGATGTCGTATCAGGATCTTCTTAAGAGTTCTCCCCTGTTGGCAATAATTATTTTAACAATGTATTGTTTAAAGGCTATGCTTTTTTGCTGTCTTCCAATGTATGTCTCTCCATTCCCCACTTTAGGAAATCATCCATCAAATTACTAATGTCGAAGCTATAATTGCAAGAGCCCGTTCACTGAAAGCCAAGTTTGGAACTGAAAAATGTGAACAAGAAGAGGAAAAGGAAGAGCTTGAAAGGTAATCGCTATTTGACTAACTCAGTTTTGTCTGCAGTAGGAAAAGCCATCAGTTTGTTTAGAAAAATTTTAATAGAATTTTGAGATTCTTTTGTGGTATATCTGTATTATTTTTAACAAGCACTGACTTATAAACAGAGAACTATTTTAATTATCGTAGGGTTTGACTGCTACTGTATTTCTGAGTATTTGCCAGGTGTCTCCCTTTTTCCTATTTTTAGAAACAAATCTACTAGTGCTCTTTTTCTAGGAATTTCTTTGTTTGCTCTTGGAAATGTGGGCCTACAGTTTCATGTGGAGAAACTATTCTCCTTGTTACTCAAAGTACCCTGGAGGTTTTATTTCTATTCTTACTGATCTTAGCCACAGTTGAGGTATTGTGAAACTATATTCTGGTTATTGGTATAATTTTATTTATTTAATTATTTATTTTTCATTATTTTTTTTAAAGATTTATTTATTTATACATACAGCTGGGGTACAGGCCAGAGGTGTGGAGTGGTGAGAGGCTTCACCAGAGACACAGTGGGGAGCAGAACAGGCAGATCAGAAATACACTGCTATGAAGTGGCCAGCTTTGTCTTTTTTTACCTTCTTAAGTTTGAAGTCTATTTTATCTGATATAAGTATAGCTGTTCCTGCCTTCTTTCTTGGTCCATTTGCTTGTAGGATTGTTTTCCATCCTTTAACTATTAATCTCTGATTATCTTTTTCAATTAAATGTGTTTCTTGTAAACAGCAGAAGGTTGGGTTCTGTTTTTTGATCCATCTTGCTATGAGGTGTCTTTTAATTGGTGTGTTTAGTCCATTTACATTTAGAGTTAATATTGATATACTGTCGTCCATAGTTTTACTTGTTTGTTTACTCTTTTATGGTTCTACTTCTTACCTTATTCTGTGTTTCCTGGTCTTTCTTCTGTTGGTTTTGTCTTCATGACTTCTCCTAATATTCTTTGGAGTGGGGGTTTGGTAGTGATGAATTTCTGTAGTTCTGTGTGGGAATGTGAACTGGTCCAACCACTATGGAAGGCTGTATGGCGATTCCTCAGACTGCTAAACATGGAGCTTCCATACGACCCAGCAATCCCACTTTTGGGAATTTACCCAAAGGATACAAAAACACTAATCCGAAAGGATACATGCACCCGTATGTTCATTGCAGCACTGTTCACGATAGCAAAGGTATGGAAGCAACCCAGATGTCCAAAAATAGATGATTAGATCAAGAAGATGTGGTACATATACACAATGGAATACTATTCAGCATGGAAAGAAGATAAACACATGCAATTTGCAGCGACATGGATGGAATTAGAGGGGATCATACTCAGTGAAATAAGCCAGAAAGAAAGAGAAAAATATCGAATGGTTTCACTTATAACAGGACTATAGGGAGGCCGGGTGGGAGAGAGACA